>WBMW01000664.1:1019522-1039014 GCA_013396635.1 Penelope pileata
GCGGCGAGCGCCCCCCGCCTGCTCTTTTTCCGTGGAGCGGCGGCAGCAGCGGTAAGGGTCTGGCGGGGGTGATGCGTGTGGCGCTCCGCGAGCAGGGCGGACGGGCACCTGCGCTGGCGAGGCCGNGTCGCTGCCCGCCGGTGCCGTCGGCCCTGGATGGGTGGAGGTAGAAGCAGCTCCTGGTGTGGTGCAGTCTTCGCTTAACTGTTTAAATTACCAATTCTGATGCCGGTAGATACAACGATAGGAGAGAGATGTTATCATAAGAGGTGAGGACTCCTGGAGAAGGCAGTGGCCTTGTTAGTTTGACACAGTGTGCCTCTGCGTAGTGCCGGTGTTTGCTTCAGAGAGCTCTGCCACCACCAGCAACGTGGAGCCCTAAAAGCTGTTGTGAAATCCGCATATCCTGCCAGGAAAGAAGCGATTTCTAACGTGAATCACCAGGTTGCTTAAACGTTTTAACTACTAAGGCTTGCTTCTCTTGCTAGGCACTGAGAGGGGAATAAAAGAAACTTGACTGAAATAATTAAAATTGTATAGGCTAGGACTCCTCAGTTGTCTCTTGAAATGCTGCAGGAGTTGATTTGGAAGAGTGGGAATTGCCATGAGCAGAGAGCTAAGGTTACAGGCTCTTATCTGCAGGCAGCAATCAGGAGCTGGCTGCGTGAAAGTAAGGAGCCCTCAGCAGCTTTTGTTCCCTGTTGAATTAAATCCTGTAGTGATAGCCTGAGTCAGCTGTGAGATTACAGAGCAGCAGAATTCTCCTATCTTTACGAGCTGTTAGTAGGCCCTGGTTATTGAGTGCAGTAAACATACTTAAACTGCTTTGATCTGAAACAAAAAGTCGAGTAATTTCTGTCGGAGTGAGGCCTTCATTTCATCTACCCAGTATGTATAAATGCGTGTAAATGTTTTTGTTACAAGCTGCATATTTGAAATGCATGTAACAAAACATTTTCCTTTGTCTTGTGTTTCTTTTGCTGGTTGAGTTGATAGACTGAAATACTTCAGAGGTTGTGTGTAATTTAGTGACCCGGTGCTAAGTGTCTGCTGTTTGCTTTTAGGTATGAATCAGAAGCTTTCAATGGTGTCCAGCACATCGCACCGAAGCATTAAGGTAATGGATTTATTTTCTTGGAATAGGAATAGCCCTGTACTTCCATTGTTGATCGAGATAGTAAATGCTTCAATTTCTTACTGCTTCCATATTGCTGTTTGTTAAAAGTACAGAATGTGTGAAGTGCCAGAGATCATCATTGTATGGCTAGTGAGTGGGACAAAACAGAAGAACAGTTGCAGGACATGACGTTTTCATGGTCACCTTCAAACTGGAGTAATCATGTGCCTTCTGTGTTCTTCACTCAGTTAAGACTGGTGCAGTGTGTTTAGTATTTTTTTTTTGCAGTGCTTTTTTAAGTGTGAAGGCCCACATGATAAATATCTTGGTTAACTGGTACCACCTTTAAGAGCAATGTAGTTTAGTACAAGCTAACTGCCTGGCGTTGGGCATGTATTGGAGCTAAGCAAATCCACATAAATGACCATATTTGAATGTAAGTACTGATCTTATGATTCTGCAAACTGTGGACAGTAGAATAGTTCAGTAAGAAGAGACCTACAAAGACTGAGTCCATCATTCTGAACAAATGTCTTACATAAGCTAAATGAGTTGGTGCTTCATCCTAAAAATGTTCTAAAATTACTTCAGGTCAACTTTTTTCTAGTGTGTATAGAATTTCAATTTGATATGTCATGACTGTTGTAGACTATCATTGATATTTTTGTATGAAAAGAAATTTTAGTGCTTGTTGATCTCTTTCTGACATAGTAATGTGTGAGCTGAACCACTGTAAGACATTTTCTACTTGAACTAATTTTTGCTTGATTTTGATTTTAGCCCATCATGGAAGCACCATCAGAACTAGAAGAATGTTTGGTACACACAAGTGGACTTTCCTGAAAGCCATGTATGTTTTGAATCATCTGTAGGAATAAAATAAATTGGTAAGCAGCTTAGCAACATGAATGTGAGCAGATAAGTCGTTAACTAGCTTTGAAATTGAGGTATTGTATTTCAGGCATGTTATTTAATGTGATGTGTGTTGACGTGTGTAGGCTGGGAAGGTGGGTGAATAGTTTGAGTAATTTCAAACCACCTGTGAAGGAGCTGGTAAAATATGTCAAAAGTATACACAATAAAGTTGACGAAGATCACCTAAAGTTGACTTTTAATTGGCTGTCAGTGTATACTTTATCAGAAAATTAGTATAAAAAAGTTTAGGTGAAGAAACAAAGTTGGCACCTGGAGATTCCTTGTTACTATAAATGAGTAGGCAAACGTAGTTCCAAGCTTTTTATTAAAATGTATTAGTTTTTTTTTAAGAGTATAGTTAATATTTTCACTTTTTGGAAATGAGCATAGATCCTGATATTGTTTCTTAATTTAATGTCTGATACAAGTGCCTACAACTGGTGGGCTGTGTCTGGAAGTAAAAGTGGGGAGGAAGGGCGATTGACAAGATTAAAACTTGGCCATTCCAAATGGGCTGTGTTACATTACTGAATATGTTCTAATGGATTACTTTATTCATTTCTAGAATGGCGTATGATAAAAGATTTCCTGGCAACTCTACTATGACAGATAGAGGTAATATTTGTTGTTAAGCTTCTGGAACTTCTTGTTAATTTTAATGCATTCCCTCTTAAAGTTATGTGTATTCCCTTTCTAGTACAGTTATTTAAGTGGTGGATTGTGATGAAGTTGCCATACCTGATTTGTTGATGAAAAACTTCATACGGATCTGGCTTCTGAGGCAGAACCACTTTTGAATGAGAATTCATTGAATCTTTCAATTCCTCGCTTTCCCAGTTAGTGTTGCTAGCATGGCTGTCCCCATATACAAGCTAGATACTGTGAATAAGGATATTTGTGCATTCAGCTCATGTCCACATAGCTGTGTGCTGTTGCCCAGCAAGTGGTAGCATCTTTAAAGAGAAGAGAAAGGGAGAAGCTTAGATCCCTGTAATCTGAGGTATCCTCCCCTAGAGCTGATAGATGAAAAACTTTCACCAGGTATTCAAAGTGCCCTGGTAAGGAAATGAAGTGGTGTTGAGTTTTGAGAGCTATTGAGGACACTTGCACTTTGACTCTCTCAGAAAGCACTGTTCACTTAGGACACATTTGGATATGGGCGTTAAGGAAGGTTACAGTTAGTGATAAAAGGTGAATTGTAATGAATCATAGCTAAAGCTGTTTCAGCTCTAGAGCTAAACTAATTCAGAAGGGCTAGTCTAAATTTATACTTGCAGCAGGCAAAAAGTATGCACATGAATACTTACTGTGCCTCAAGTGTTTTGGGGAAACAGCTGCCAAGCGTTTCATTCTTACCCATTTATCTGAATTAAATCTTTTTTTCAATGAAGTGTACTGAAGTTGCACTTGAAAACCCAGACATTCAGCTTTTATTTGAAAAGTCAAAATCTAAAAGTAGAGGTTCTAATTCTGCTGTGTTATTACACATCTATAATTTCATTCCATTCCTTCCTAAAGAAAAGTATTTAAAGACTTTGCTGACTAACAGCTTCTTTTGAAGAATGGGCTTTGTTGCAATACGTAAAGTTCAAACATGAGAGTGAAGCTTTTTATGCAGTGGTGCTACCTGTAAAATGTTTTGTTTAGACAAGCAGTGTTACAAGTAGGAAGTGGCCAATGTAGAGAAAAGCTGAAAATAGCAAGCCTTGTTGGTAAAACTAACCGGTGCAATTTGTCTTTGCAGGAATGCTTGAAGGCTGCTTCCTGAAGGTAGGAATTCAGTAAATGTTATGATGCAATTACAAAGATTGTTCTCTTGGAGTGATGCTTAAAACCATTGGTGTGTCTAATCAGTAAACATCCCAAACCTGATTACTTGATGACAAACACGTATCTGACTTCTGAGATTGCTGTAATGCCAGAACAGATGAAACATTGAAGATGATAGATTTCATACTCCTTAAATGCCTTATGAACTCCACAAACTAGGATTAATGACTAGTGACTATTTGTAAATGACTGCTCTTAAAACTGCATTATTATGTTGGACCCACTTAAAGTACGAGGTGACATGTAAACAATTATTGCAGGTGGCATATTTGAAATGTAGTAGGGTCTGTGTGTGTATGTGTATCATGGAAAATGATAAAATGTTTCATAATCTGTCTTGACCTTAAGTTTTACCAGTTCCACTTCAAAATGAGATGTTCAATTTTCCTGTTGCTTGCTGGAGAGTCCTGCGTAGGAGAATGCAGTCTGGATGCAGTTTTTTAATGTAATGCTTCTTGACAGATTTGAGCTTTCAATGTTTTGATGCAAACTGAGAACCATTTATTGGCTAGTCTTCAGAAATTAAGCTTTTGAGTATGGTAGAGAGACTTACACTTGATAGGTTAGTTGCCTGTCACAGTTTATAGCAAAGTTAAGCAGTGTCCAGGTAAGACATGTAAAAAACCTTAGCGTGAGAACATTTCTAGGTTAAGTTTTGTAGAACTTAATGAGTACTGGTGTTAGTCCATCAAATGTTTAATAATGTGGTTTGTTGGTTTATATGAGACCAAATAGTCAGGAAGGTGTGTCTGGAGCGGTGGAAGAAAATGTTTCTGAACTAATAAATGTCTCTTTTCAGGCAGGAAGATGGCCAAAACTGTATGAACAAAATGCCTTTCGTTTGTTCAGGTATGTAATGAAGCTTCCAAGCATTTTATGATTTAAGTCTGGAGTAGTTCTGTGCTTAAAGTTAGAAATTTTTCATACTATGACTGTTGCTGATGCACTTCAATAACTGGTACAGTAGGTTGATAGAGTGACTTATTCTGTATGTGTTCTGAATATAAGACCACTTACTCCCCAAGGCACTACATGTGCCAGTAGTTTTGCTTAACTTTCAGACCTACATATGAAGTCCTAAATACTTATCTTGTATTTCAAAGAACAGAAATTTAATTTTTGTACTGCAATCAGCAACACTATCAAAAAAAGTACAGCATGCATTAGGTTTACCTTTGTGGTACTGTTTCTGCATCTCATCTATGATGATCCTATCCCGAACCTGAATTCTTTGCTGAAAACCCTAACACGGATCCGGCATCTGAGATGAGACCAAAAGACTAGATTTGAATTTTCCAAAACATTACAAATTCTATGCAGTTTTAGGTGCTTTCGCAAGAAAAAAACAAGTATACGAAGTGTGTGCTTATTTGCAAGTTTAAATTTCTCCCTCAAATGAACCATTTTATTTAGACCTTGTTCTCCTTTTTCCAGTGAGTTGGAACGTTTTTGTCAGTGCTGCCTGACAAATGTGGATGATCTGTAACTTGAAGAAAGTGTAACACCTGAAGAGCTTTTCTCGCTTGGAGTGGGACCATGCTTTTAAAATCCTGCTGAAGCAGTTGTTGAAATTGTTTAGCAGATACTGTTTTCAAAAACTGCATGTGAACCAAAATTACTGTCTCTGCGTATTGAAAATAATGCTTCTCCCAAAAAATCAAGCTGCTCTCTTTGGGAAGAGTAACAGTAGTATTAGGGAAACAAGCAGTGAGCTTCAATATGTGAAAAAGAGTATTGGCACTTCTAAAATGTAACAACATGCAGACTTTTTGATACTGAGCACCTGTAATAAAACAATGGAAGTTGCAGGTAGGCGATGCATTATTGGTTACAAAAATTCAAACTACTGATTCTGCTTCTTGAAGACCTCATCTGAGTGATGGAAGGAAGTAGATGTGGTGTGAAAGCATAAATGCGAAACTTTTGAGAAGGAGATCTGGGTGCCATGAAGGAAATTGTGCTTACAGAAGAGGCATGGACTAGCTTTCATGTTCTTCAGTGTCTAGTATGGGAGAGATGGAAAGTGGGTTTAAATGAGCTGCCAGTTTAACATCAAAAAGACACTGGCAGTGTTAGTTGTTCCCTGTATGGGGAAAAAAGAGTATACACTCTGGAACTTCTGCTTGGAGCAGTCACTTAAAAACTAGCTACACAGTAACATGTTAATGGCATATTTGTTGTATTAAGCAAATCAGCACTCCTCCGCAAATGAAGGAGGGATCATACATTGGTTCTCTGAGTAAGTTGCCTTTAAAGACAAATTATGTATAGAAGATGGAATCCACCTTAGGGTGTGGCTATTACATTGTGTTCTCAGGAATGCTTTATAAAAGGAGTGTGACAGCTGCGTGATAATCAATAGCGATGCAGTTACTGAATGCTTTTGGAATGTACCAAAATACAGAAACTACCTTGTCTGCAGCCAAAAATGGCAGCATTGGGTGCAAGTAGTCCACTGCTTTAGGGATCTGGAAGAACTTCTATAGCTCATGGAATATGCTTATTTCTAAATATTGCATACCTGAAAGGCCCGCTTTTCTATCAGTGCAGTACCACAGAAGTGCAAAAATAAGTGGCAGCATCTGAAGCATTGGGAATGTCACAAATGAGTAACCACCTGATTACAAAAATGTATGCTAATGATGTGAGTGAACTCCAGGAGTGAATGTTGGCTTACTGGATATCCTCTGCTTCGGTTAAGTAGTGAGCAGTAACCAGCTGCTTTGGGCAAAGGCTGCTGCTTCTCAGTGAGCAACTATGTAAATTGGTCTGTTGAATGTATGAGAAGCTGCATAATGTTGCTACAGAACAACTTTCCCTTGATTGCTTTCAACATAATCTACTTGTTAAATGTTGCTGAGAAGGGTAGGTATTTCTGTGCCATGTTTTGTACATGCTCTTTCCTAAATAAAGATGAGGATGTGGAAAACCAACTAGCCGTTGAACATCAGGTCTGCAGTCACTGAAGGTATTCCTTGACAGCTTGTACTTTGCAAAAGCTACAAAGGCGATGTGGCTGTGTCGTACTAGTACAGGCCATGCTGAACATGTGACATTCCACACTATGCTCGACTGACTTCTGGACAATGTAACCTCCTCTGGCAATTATGCACTTCAGAAGTATGGAGGAACCAGTCTCCATCTTATGTCCACTTTGTCTTTTTATGGGAGTTGATGCTGTTGACAGAATTTGATGAAGCTATTCAGATGGTGACTCAAAGTTGCCAATCTTAGCAAGGTCATTCAGTTGTCTTCTGGAGGGGAAAAAGCATGTTGAAGACCAGAGAAAAGGGTGATAGGGCAGCAATATTTGGTAAGTAGTTTATTAGCTATTCTGAAAGTATCTGTTCAGCTTATATAACAGGGTAAGAAGAGTATGTTTGGTATGTTATTTTGGAGTAAGTCTTTTGGCTGAAGCTAATGTGAAGTATCTCAGAACCTTTTGAGGAGATCCGACTACATGTGTATCTAAAATTGAGGATGAGTTGCTCTCATTTCTGACAGCAGAGGACTAGGAGTGGTTTCAGGACTACAGATGGTGCTTAAGGTACACAAAGTACTTTACATCAGTCTAAAACATTCCTTGGAGATGTTCTCATCTAGGATTGGCAATATTAGATAAAAGGGGCTGGAGGATCATATTACATTTGTGCACAAAGTGGTGGAAGTCTCTCTCCAGTAACAGTCACTTGAAAACAGTCATCATGAAAAATACGTGCCTCTCACTTTGCATCGAAAATAGATACAGCCAGCTTGCTAGCTGCAAGCATTTTGGTATAAATGCTCACTGGGTGCAGAATATGGGTAACCAAAGAAAAACGTTTAGAATGATGAGCAAGTATTTTAACCATAAGACTGTACCTTACAGGTTTCAGGGTGAGACTAATGGTGATATAGGAAGTTGACATCACAAATTTTGAAATGAGAAGTATAATAATTGTTCTAGCTGCTTTGCTCAGGGTGGAAAGGGGTGATGTGTTTGCAAACCACTTGTGGATTTAGTTTGAGTGAGATCTCAATTTTATATATAATTGCGGAGCTATTAAGGGATGAATTTAGAAGATGTGTCCTGAGGTTTCTCCGTGCAAAGGTATGTTTAAGTTCAGTTCTACAATGTAGCTTTCTAGATTGAAAGCTTTGACTTCAGATCTTCCAATAAAAGGCATGAAAGTCTTTCACCATTTGTACTTCAGTTGTTAAAATCTTGCACTGTAATTAGCGTTGAACTTACCACATGGGTGTTGGGCTGTGATCCCAGAAATCAGTGGTTAGACAAACTTTGTTCTCAAATATTACTGTGTTGGTCTCAGTAACTTGGCAAAAGAATCAGCATTCTCCTGAGTTGAGTGTTGTACTTTCAAATTAGTGTCTACAGCTTCAGTGAAGATAGAAGAGTGGCTGTGCACAAATGCTTTGCTACCAAATATGTGATAAGGTCGCTCTTAAGGTGGGAGGTTTTATCTTGAGAATTTGTCTTGTGGAGACAGTAGACCATAAAGTAGTTGCAAGTGGGCAGAGCTAAGGTTGCTGTAGTTACCTCTACAAAGCACCCATGCTGCAACATAAGTTAAAACCACAAGTGAACAGAAATTTTAATGTCGTGTCAGGCCACCAGCCTGCAGAGAAGTGCTCTGCTTGAGTTGCAGCTACATTGTGCGCCAGCTTCAGTGGTATTGCTGCCTTCTCTTTCAGGTAGGCTCTTAACAGTACAAACATACCATATAAACCTTGGTTATGAGTTGTACTCGTAAGTATGGGCATTGTGATTGCATTAACGGTTGGTAAGTGATAGCTTCTGAAGGTGGAAGATCAATAATGAGTTTTTGAGGGGAGAAACTGATTCACCAAGATAGTTGATCTGTCACAGCAGACTGAGCAATGTTAGACTTTGTCCAAGGAAAGGTATTTTCTACATTGGAGAGAATATTTAACCCTTGGTTTGGGTTAAACTTATTGAGTTGTAATGAATGAATTCAGCAGGTGAATGTTAATTCCAGATGAGTGGAGTACAGAAAAAGCCTTTATATCCTGTATATCTGCATGTGGCTAGTGATTTGTATTCTATGTACTTCTAGTTAGAACCAGTGTTACAGGTATTTTTACTCGTCTGTCCTTACTTGTCTGCTTTTCTTAGAGGATATAAACTGGAAAATGAATGAGTTCTATTTTCTTTAAACACGATGTAGCTTTTTTGTTGATAGTCAAGTTAGGCTATCGGGGCTATGAGGACAGTACTCCTCAGCCATTGTTTCAAACTTCCTGCAGGCTCTGGAGGACAAAGTAGTATTTTATGCTCAGAAGAATGGCTGTATTGACTAAGACAAAATCTGCCTTGCTCAGTATTCTGTCTGAGGATGACCAGCATGAGAAACAGGAGAAGGATAGAGTTCCTTTCCAGCAGTTTGCCTGGGAATTTCCTGAGGAGGTACTCATTTGTGTTTGAATGCTACTTGGCAATTATGACCTATCTCCACCTAAAAAGATGTGAAACATAAATGTTACATGGGTTGTAAAATGTATCACGTAGTGCGTATGTTTGCAACTGCAGGGAAGAGGATGGAGAGAGCTAAGAGAGGGCTAAACTAACTGCTTATTTTTTTTCTTTGAAGATACTATAACACTGACACCTTGCTTTCTGCTCTTACACTAGTGAAAACAGCAATAACTGGAGGCCAGTTAAGACCCCTTTGTTAGGTCAGCTTTACTGTTCATTTGAGCTGCATTGGAGATGAAAACTTGGACTACTCATGTACGCTCTTCAGTACTCCTGAGCTGTACTTCAGGCTTCTAACAAGTCAGTACTATTTTTTTTTTTCACTTGTGTTTGAAGATCCCTCTAACTTCAGGAACATTGTCTCCGCAGTGACAGTAGTAGTTTAAGGACTGCAGGTGGAGAATTATTACAGACTGACCTAAATTAAACTTCATACACCTTGTGTATGTGAAAAGAAGCTAACAGATTAATAGACTTAAGTGCTTAGGCCTTATTTTGAAACCGGTAGGTTGAGTGAAAAGTTGAGCTTGTATTTTTAGATCATCTAAAAATCATTGAAGAGGAAGACTACGCAGCTGCAGTGTACTTCATTAAGTTACCTATTTGCTCTTGCTAACAAGAGGTTTGGTTTGTGGGAATTAATGCTCTCCCCTCCTCCCCTTCCTATTCAACAGAGTATAAACCACAATGTAAAAAGTTTAGCAGCAAGAGCAGGAGTTACCTTCAGAACATCTTAAAATAGTATTTCTGATAGGGCATCGCAATGCTGAGAATGTTCCTTCAGAAACTTCACGGGAGGGAGCAGTGCCTGGATTTCTGAAGAAATGTTTTTGAAGTACTCTTACAGTTGCTAGAAATAGCTTGTCTTCATTTCTGTGCCCTTGAACTTCTCTTGCCAGTTAAGTTGTATTCAGCATAGTTTCTGCTAATTTGTTTCTGCTAATTTCAGGGCCAGTGAAAACCTTTTTTGTGTAAATGAATCTTTACATGAAGACCCCAAGGCAGCATTGACTTCAGGGTGTTTTTGCTGTGTTTTTTTGCCAAAAAAAACAAAACCTGCCGTGATGAGTGGAAATAGTATGACTTGTTTCACCTATGACTTTGTAGGCTTTTAATTGGAAAAGACTGAATAGTTCTAGCAACTGATAAAGTACACTGAAACCTCTTAGGATTGTCTGAACGTGGCAACCTATGGTCACATAACATATGGAGAAGGGGGTAGCTTTTAGCATGTAAGTAGCAATCATGGTATACAGCTATTCTAAAACTACAGCTTCAAAAGTCTTAATTTTGGAGGAGTAAAAGTCCAGTACCGACTAAACAAAGATTTTCCCCCCACCAAAGGAATCAAGAAGATGTTCTTGAGAATCAGGATTTCATACTCAAATTCCATAGTGCTATGCCTTAAGCAGTAAGACCAGCTTAACCTCCTGCCCTCATAAATGAGACGCCCTGTAGTGCTTGCAGCCTCAGGGCAGCAATTCTGGGACTGTAATGTACTGTGGGCAATGTCCTCCTTTGGTCCGTTTGGCTTCAGGTTTTACTTTTAATTACCTCTAGCCACAGTTACGTGGAGATTCTTGTGAGCAGTATATTACTACTGAACCGTGATGTAAGGACCATTGATTTGGTGATGCCTTTTACCTGACCAACTTTAAAGGGAAAATGCCTGTTAGCTTCAGCATTGAGCTGCACAAACTTGACAGTGCCTGGAATCATTGCCTGTCGTGAGACTGTTTGTGTATTCACCTACCTGTAAGAGAAAAAAAGTACTCTACCAAGAAGAGGTTTTCTGTTGTGCTGAGATAGGCTGAGACACTTCCAGGAGCGCTTACTTTCTGAAAGAAATGCTGCTTTTCCTAAAAAACTGCTTTGGGCGTTCTAATGGTGATTTCTACCTCTGAAATGTGACCAGAAGTATTGTTGAGCCTCATCTAGGAAGAGGTTTTTAAGCTGACAAAAGGTATATGTGTATTTGGTCTTTCCTGAATCCATAGTTCTTACAGATACTGCAGTAGATGTGTGGAAGCTTTGGGCTCTTTCTCAGTGCGAGCTTTCTTACTCTTGGCCAAGACTGGGAGCATGGTGTCCAAAACTGGTGTTGTCCTCGGCTCTGTCCCTACCTCAAGATCCTTATCCTCTTTTGTCTTATCCCCTATGTTAGTCTGTCCTGTATCTCTTTTCTCAGAAGTTATGTGGTAACCATCCCAAGAACTAAGACAGAAATATAGGGCTACTCCGAAAGTAATGTCCCCCATTTTTTTGATATTGGCCCATAACATCAGAGGGGGGATGTTGGTGGGATGGCAGCAGAGGTTGAACATTCCCACCAATATTCCATTCCATGTTGTTGCTATGTGACCGATGGCAGCAGAGGGGCACTCTGAGACAATGACGTCTGGCATGGAAGTGCAGATGGAGCAAAGGGGTGGAACTGAATTCTGCCATGCAGGGGAAAAATGGTACTCATCGACGTTAATCAACACTTGCTGAACATTTCTGGAGACCCAGCAGTGGCTGTGAGCATGGTGAGGGGTGGGTGGTGCATTGCAGCCGTGGTGACTGACAGTGGGGCACCTCCGCTGGTGCAGATGGTTACAAGCGCGACACGCAGGCTCTGGTTCATCACTGATGAAAATGCATGGCTCATGGTAGTAACTGTTGAAAAGTAGTGTTTTGTAGCTGAGAATTTGCTCTAGTAGTAGTATTGTGCTCTTTGGATCGATTATAGCTTTCATGGGAACAAATAGGGAGCATTACTTTTGAAGTTTTGAAGTAACCTATGCAGCTAGAAAAAGATGAAATATGAGTTTTTAAATAAAGCCTTCTAGGTGGTATACAGCAAGGTAAAATATCAACTGTAGTTTTTATAGTCATCTCATCTTTTCTCTTGTTCAGAAAAATTTCAATTCAAAGCTCTAAACTTGGCTCTTTTTACCTTGACTGTTTTGAGGGCTGGCTCAGAAACAGAGGCACCTCAGAATCATTAAAAAGGCAAAAATGAACTGTGAAGATGCTGCTCTAGCAGCAGCAAAATAAATATCATGAGAATTGGCATCTTGCCCTGAAAGCAAGCATTCTGATCTTCAGCTTGAGCTTCCATTAGCAATATGATGAAGAGGTTCTAAAAAATTCGTCTGTCTTTATTTCATATACAGTCCAATCAAACATCTCTCAAACTTGGCCATTAAGGTAAAATGACAATGCAGAAAACTTTGTTTTGGGCCAAGCTGCAGAAAGTTATCCATGAGATTAATTTGGTTTTTGTGGCTGACTGAGACAATGTCCCTTTCTGCATGAAGCAAGTTTTTATTTTACCTGAGCCCTCTTTACTGGGGGAATAGACTGATTAACGGATCTGGTTAGCAACTGGGGGGAGTAAAAAGAGCCTGAGAGCGGATGCTGGTGCGTTATTTATCAATACTGTCAACCATCTGCCAGAGGGTGGAGCAGCCCATCTGTGGTATCCTGTGGTATCTCAGGTAATCTCCTGGGTAACTAGCAATAGGATGAGAGTTAGTGGCCTCAAGTTGCACCAGGGGAGGTTCAGGTTGAATATTAGGAAAAATTTCTTATGTGAAAGAGTGATGAAGCATTGGAACAGGCTGCCCAGGGAGGTGATGGAGTCAGCGTCCGTGGAAGTATTGAAGAAATGTGTAGATGTGGTACTTAAGGACACGGTTGAGTTGGCATGATGGTGATGTGCTGATGGTTAGATTAGATGATCTTAGAGATCTTCTCCAACCTTAATGATTCTGTGATCTCTTCTGAGCTGTAGGAAGCAGGTGAGCAGCTAAGCTGGAATGTCTCATGTTTGGCTTTAAAAGATATTTGCATCAAATGTGCATAGATTATTTAAAAAAAAAAAAAACTTTCCACTTTAACAGCACTCCTTGCACATTTCCGGTTCCAGACTCTTTTTGCATTGTGTGCTTGGACTAGAAGAATTTCATAATGTTTCTGACTAAAAGATTCTTGTGCACATTGCTTACAGCCTCTTCTGGCCTCAGCAGATTTGTATCAATACTGTTGGTCTGAAATTGGTAAACAGCTTTCATGCATTGAATTTACTAACTTGGACTGATCCTATTAAAATAAAATCTAAAGAAATTAGAAAAAAAATGTTGGCACTAAATCATAAACATTTACCTGTTAGTGTATATGAGCACATCTTCTGAGTAAGAATTTGTTCATAATTTTTCTTAGGAATAAGCTATTGCAGTGGATGTGGCAGTAAAATCTAAAAAGACCTAAACTGGAAGGGTATGAAAATTCAGAAGCTCCTGCATTTAACTGTCATCAGTTGAATAAAATGTTTTTATCAACATGCTCAGATACATGTGTTGATACTACTAGAACTAAGGATCTATTAGCAGTAGAAATGTATTTTCTCACAGTTACTTTGACTCTTTTCACTGTTCTGTACATAATTTGAGCATTGCTGTCCATTTGTACAGAACTCAAATTGGAGAACCCTGGAGATGATGGAACTCTTTTGGTTAATTTGAATGTGGACAAGTTTAGTTTTATCAGTCATGTATTTAAGTAGTGATAAACTAGTATGTTTTTTATTTCTAATAGATCTTGGTGGATGAAGTTTTGAAAATGAAACTTCCCTGTAATTCTTCTTTCTTACTTCTACCTTTAGGATCTGAACTTCTTTTAAAAAAAAAAAAACTGAAAAAGAAAAACTTTATTTTTACAGGATCAAAGAGATTTCTGAGTTTATTTTCTGGAGGCAGACTGAAAGAATAATGTTTCTCATCTCCCCTGCAGATCAAAGAAGGATGAAAATTTAAATAGTTTTAATTTTTCTAGTGCCCAGTTGCTGGGTAAAATTAAAACTTACCAAAGTAAAGCACTGCTTACCTCTAGCAGCATAACGCAGCAGTAATAGTTCTGCCCACATTAAATTACAAGATTTGTTCAGGTTTGAGAACAGGTTATGTTGCCTGCACTGCCCTGTGCAAAACTCTGAAGAGATACGTGGTCTGCTCTGCATGAGCTGGAAAGGTAAACTCAGTCATGTCTGCTGGCTGAGACAGCTGAGATATCCAACTCTATCTCACCAGTGCAGAGTAGATCTTTTCCAGAAGAAGACTGTTGGAAAGTGACAAGCAGAGCCTGGGATACTGATAGTAGTTGCTCATCCTTGTGTGCTACTCTGTAATTTGTGCTGTAAGTGGAGAACTCCCTCAGCGTGGTGTACTCCAGATGTCTTAAAAATAAATGTGGTCATATACAAAAGGTTCTGTTGTCTGCTCCTGGGATCTGCAAAAATGCTGCATTTATATAGTCTGTGCT
Organism: Penelope pileata; assembly: GCA_013396635.1. Classification (NCBI taxonomy): domain Eukaryota; kingdom Metazoa; phylum Chordata; class Aves; order Galliformes; family Cracidae; genus Penelope; species Penelope pileata. The sequence continues at coordinate 1,034,183 of WBMW01000664.1, forward strand.
GCCTTGTACCTGGCAAGGAGCATAAGGGAAAAAATCCAGCTCTTACAGGGACCTTGAAGACACAAGTTATTTGGGCTCACCCATGCTTGAAAGGATTTTTAGGTTGTTTACATGTTAAGTAGTCTGAAACACTTAACCTGAAAGCTGCGTTGCAACTGCTGCATCAGGCACTTTCCCTCCCGGGTAATCAGCAGGATTGGGTCTGGGACATGATTCCAAACACTGGCATCTGGCCATCGGTGCTACTGAAGGGTTAATATAGTCCCTGGGCCAGCTAGCACTCACCTGGAATGGTTGTGCATGGCTCACAGGTTGGTGTGAATGAGAGCTGAGCTGTGGGAACCAAGCTGTGCTGTCCCCAGCAACCTAGTGACAGGCTGTCTGGCTTTGGAGGTGGGCTTTGGTGATCCCAGTGATCCCTCTCCTATTCTACCCTTCAGCTGGCTTTTTTATGTGCCTGCCAAATACTGGAAGCCTGACAACTGCTAGCCAGGACGGGGACATTTGGGTGCTGCTGTACAGGGAGGTAAGAGGCAGGTCTGGTTGGTACTTGGGGTGAAGGAGGACCAACACTGAGCAGTTGGTTCTGCATTGACACAGCTTACGGCTCCACTTTGCAAATTGCAGCTTCAGCACTTGGCTGCCTCCCGTTGCATGAGTGGACAGGACAGCACTGCTGTCCTGCAGTGACTTCAGGATGCTTTGGAGGCAGATAGCTGGGAGGAATGCTCTCTGCATGACTCTTTGCAAAATGCGGATGGATGGGATGGAATCTCTTTTCTCCAGCCCCTTTGTCCTAATTTGAAGAATACCAGCGTGGAGGGGGCTGATGCTCTCACTTCAGTGTTTTCTCTTTCCCTGGAGCTTTGCCAGGTGCTTACCTAAGGGTAGCATCTGATGCTTTAAAGCACCAGATGCTAAGAGGAATGGGACAGAAAAACCAGTAGTGATCTTCACTCATTTTCGTACTCACAACAATAGCAAAGCAGCATTTTTCTTCAGCTTGGACCGTCCGTCCCCATAGCTCCCTCACCCTCGATAAGCTTATGAGCTATTTGTGTAAAGAAATCTGTGGTTTGTAGGTCTGTAGTGGGATGAGGAATGTGATTAGAGGCAATCTGGAGGAAGAGGAACACTGGCTTGTATAGTTCTGCAAGAAGTGGGGAGGTCTGGGGTGAAAGGAACTGACGAGTGGCTGCATGTCCAGCTCGCTGCAATGGCACAGTATGTGTGCAGCCAGAGTTAGGAGCAGTGTTCAATCTCTGGTAGTGGGCATTAGCAAAGGGGAATAGGCAGAAACAGGGTGTGCATAGATACGATAGTGCTTTTGGTATGCACTCACAGCCTACACTAAATTTTGCTGCAGAATTTAAATTAGGGTGATTGCTGCATTATGATCATCTCAGGTTTTTTTTGTTAGGATATAAACTTTTTGGATTTATAGAAATAGCTACAGTTTCACATGATGTTGACTTCCCCACTGTCATTACATGTGTGTAGAAGTAGCTCTTCAGAGCTTGCTATCTGCCAGGTTCATTGCATGCCTCCTACTTCCTTTGGAAGAACGGGTGAACCCTAGTGTTTTCCAGGCTGCTTCTGGCTTTGTACAACAGCATTATGTTCCCCCATTTGTCTCTTGGCCACGTTGAAGAGCCCTTGTCAATTTCATCATGCTAGCAGTGAAATCCACTTCTTGAGCATCCTTATTCTGCTTTTCTATGCAGTTTTCTCTTCTCTGTCTTTTTGTAAGTGGAGGACTTAGAACTGCATGCAGTATTGAAAAGGCTGGCACAATGTGGATCTATAAAATAGTACAGTAATCTGGTTTCTGCCTTATCCTTTCTGAGTACCTCCTAACGCTTTTTTGCTGCTAAGCAAAGGGCATTTATAGTTCCTCATTACAGGTCTCAGCATCTGCCTTCTGAGTGATAATAGTTTGGGATGGCTTTGAGTTTGCATTTCCACATGTACACAGAAGCAATTTTGCTGTTTTGTGTGTGTGTTAAAATGGAGTGCTCTCCTACTCCACATCTTTCAATACTTACATGTTTTAACCTACAATGAGCTGCAAAAAGTGTTCAGTTCTACGATTGCTCTGAACCCATGACTGATAAATGACTTAAAATCCTGTGACTTCAATTATGGAAAAAAAGCTAAAGGTAATAGTGGAATGTGAACTAAAATACCTTTTGCAGTTTTCTGTTGTGCCTTTCTTTCTCAGTATTAGCTCTGGAATGTTTGACGGGGGCAGGATGTACCTGTGTGTGTGTGTTGAAGGGGAGAGATTGAATGGAAAGAAGAAAAAAGTGATCAGTATTGGAGAGAGGGACTTAAATACTTCACAGAAATAAGCAGTCCAGTACGCTCTCAGTGGCACTGTTGCTATAGCAGAGGAACAGAAAACAAAAGGGAGAGAAGCTGTTCAGAAAATTGTTTCAAGATGTTCAATGTATTTGTATTTATATAAATACATTAAATCAGAAGGTTTCCCATGAGTGGCAGAAGTAGCACAGTGGACCTGCCTTGTTATTTGATCCACCCCTCTGACTGTAGCCAGTGTGTTCTAGAGCTTGGATATACCCAATCGTATGGGTAAGCCCAAATGTGTGCACACAGCGGAGGATAATGCCATGCCATTTTAGTAGGCATTGCAGGAACTGGAGGTAAGACACCCGTTGCAGCTGAGTCTCCGAGGTTTTTCACTGTTGAGGGTATTGTCCCTTAACTACACACAAGCAGCTCAAAAGCCAAGAAGTAGCATTTTAATCCCATGGTCGAGTGTTTTTTTTTTTTTTTTTCCAGTTTTCTTTTCAGTTGGCCCCATCATAACCACTGGTTTTGCAGTGCGAGGGAGGATCCGATGTCCAACTGTGGCTTCACTGAAGCTCTGCAGCTGTCACAAGTGGGTTTAGAAGCAAGGGCAGAGGGGTTGTATCCCAAGAAAACTTGGAGTTAACACAATTTTTGTTATGGTGAGAAGTCAGGCTCCCAGGAATGTGCAAGGAAGCGCCTAGTGTAAATCCAAGTCACCAAATAAGTATCTGTGAATGTTCCTGGCAGGTTTCCACCTCCACCCCAGCAGATGTTGTAGGTATTTGGAAAAAAAAAAAAAGCAAGCTTGCTTTCATTTCATAAATCTTTTCCTAGGCATACCACTTTGTCTTCATCCTACTGATACTGAGGCTAATAACTGAGCTATATTTGTAGGAACTGCGTGTCAGACTCTGCTTCCTCCTGTCTGCATAAAAATTTGGAGGATGGAGTAGCTGCGACTGACTCTGGGTCAGCTGTGATTTCAAGCAGGGGTGCAGATCTTGGCTTATCCTTGTTTCATTATCCTTGTCTTTCCTTGTTTCATTTCCACTTTATGAAGGAAAAGGAAAGTGCGTAAAGGTGGTTTTCTCCTCTAAAACGAGCCTGGAAGTGGGAATTACTTTCTCAGCAGTCTGCTGTCCGTAGTTAGTCAGCTCCACTGGCTGAGAACGTCAATGAAATATTTTACTCCTAGTCACTCAATAGCATGAATCCATTTATGAAATTCAGATATTACTCTGGCTCGCATCTGTACTATGAACACCTCACAGCTTCTGGAAATGTCTGAAAATAAAATGATTGGATGCAGCATTATTACTGAAAAAATGGTCTCTAAATTTGTTTTTGTAGGTATTACCCAGCGGAGAGCTATGTTTTAAAAAGTTATTCATTTCTGAAGGGCACAAAATACTCAAGATTCATAAAGAACCTCATAGAATCACAGAATGGTCTGGGTTGGAAGGGACCTTAAAGCCCATCCAGCTCCACCTGCCACCACCAGATCAGGCTGCCCAGGGCCCATCCAACCTGGCCTTGAATGCCTCCAGGGATGGGGCACCCACAGCTCTCTGGGCAGTTGTGCCAGTGCCTCACCGCCCTCTGAGTGAAAAATTTCTTCCTATCATCTAAACTAATTTCCTCCTCTTTTAGTTTAAAGCCATTCCGCCTTGTCCTATCATAACCTGCCTGTGTAAAAAGTCGGTTTTCCTCCTGTTCATAAGCTTCTTATACGATTAACAGGGCAACATGTTTTCACTAAGAAGTTTTTTTTCTAACTGATTGTTTTTCAGAAAGGTTCATTTTGCAAGGTTTTTATTTTAAACATGGGGGGAAAAGTTTGGCAAAGAAAGCCAAGTATCTTAGTGACATTTTCTAATGGCAAATTAGCTGGGATGATAGCATACAGCTGCCCTGTATGTGTTGCTATTTTGTGCTAGCCTGTGGAGTGGTAGAGCTTTTAATGGATTATTATCAAACCAGAAGCATGAAGAGAAGGTTCTTATGTCACTGGAGAGCGGTTCTGTTTCCCATACGTGGACAGCAGTGTGTGAGCGTCCCTTACAGGGCCGTCTGAGTGCGGTGGAGGTGCTGCGGGTGCCCGGCTGGGCTGAGGGGCAGCAGCACTTCTCTGCCGCCGTGCTGCCTTTGAGGAAACGAGTAGTGCCGAGCGTGCCTTCCTGCCCCTGTTACGGGTCTGGCAGCGCTCGTGGGCTCGGTTCGCAGCCCTCCTCTGAGGGAGGGGTGCTGGGAGCTGCGGTTCAGACGGCTCCCAAATACGGGACGTGCCTCTGACACCGCCCTGAACGCGGCTACACGCAGTCTCCACGTCCGCCGCCGTTGGGGAGCTAGATCCCCGCGAGCGGCCGCTCGGGGGGGGCCCGGGGACACCCGGGCTCTCCTCGGGCAGTGCGGGTCCCGGCGGGAGCTGAGGGAGGGGCCCGCCCGAGGTCTGTGGGGGTGCGCCCTGAGGTGAGGCGGGGACAGCGCGCCCGAGGGAGCCAGTGCCCGCCTGAGGGGGG
>WBMW01000664.1:1048789-1056289 GCA_013396635.1 Penelope pileata
TTTTTAACTTACTGTGCTGAGGGCTGAAACCTGTGATTAAACTAGGTGGGTACTTCCAAGTTTTACTGAGAAAATGTGTGTGATGTTTAAAAAAAAAGCCATTCAAACAAATGGGTGGTTTAATTATTTCAGTACTAACAGATGTTTTAGAAGTATTCAAGACAGAACTGAAGCAGATTGGGAGAACATAACTAGTTCTGTGCTTCAGAATTCTTAGTAATTTGATAAGGATCTCTTTTTGTTAACAGCGTATAAACTTGAAAAGGTAACGTTTTATGGCTTCCTCTGTCACCAAACGCTGTACTTTAGGTTCCCTGGAGCAACACTGAAACTCTTTAGATGTCTTGAAATCATGCAAGTTTAACCTTTTGTTCTTTGGACATCCATGGAAAAAGCACATGCTGATAAGTATTGTGACTTAGGGGGTTTGAGAGGAGAAGTGACAAAACGCATCTTTTGGCTGCCCTCTCTCCTCTGGTCAGTGAGATTAAAGGTACTCTTCCATAGCTTCTAAGCTTTCTTCACTTAATAAAAGGGATCCTAAGCTGGGATAGTCTAATGTCTCTGAAAATGTTGGCCTTGAAAGTAGGGAAACTTTAATATGTACATAGTCTCAAATGCCTGGCATGCTCATGCTTCTTCGGAACCACCGGTTAGTTGCATACTTCTCAGAAATGTAGTCCTTACTTTATAAATTCATAGAGTAAAGCCATAACAAATAAATGCTTTGCTTAATTTCAGAGGGCCTTACAGATGTCATATTGTATCATCAACCTGATGACAAGAAAAAGAACCGGGGCTTCTGTTTCCTTGAGTATGAAGATCACAAAACTGCTGCTCAGGCCAGACGCAGGTTAATGAGTGGCAAAGTGAAAGTCTGGGGAAATGTTGTTACAGTTGAATGGGCTGATCCTATAGAAGACCCAGATCCTGAAGTTATGGCAAAGGTAATAAAGCTGTAAGAGAAGTATATTGTAATTAAAGTGCCTTGTTCCAAACTGAGTATTTCCTGACGTGAGCCTGGGTTTTTATAGCATCTTTCAGCCTTCTTGAAAGAGTTATTGTGAGATGATGAAAATATGAATGCACTCTCAAATTGTTATGAACTTAAAAAAAAAAAAANTGGATGATGTTATCTCGTGTTCCCAAGAATGAATGGTACATATGCTGAAGTACTTAAATTCTCATCTGCAAGTGGTGGTGGTGACTCCAGAAATTGGAATGTCTTTGTAACTTAACATTTGGTTGCACAGAAATCTAGCTATGGTCAGAGAAGAAGCTTTAATGATTTTTTTTAAGCCTGGAACTGCATTTTTGTCGCTTAGTGGAACATTTCAGTAAACTGCACAGATTGGGATGTTGGAAGATATCTTGTAACAGTAGTGTTTGAGAATCTAAGCAGTTACTTTGTATTTGTAGTTACCTATCTTTATTTTTGACTTGGGCAGGGTGCTAATTAACTGAAACAGTTAAAACCTAGTCTTAAGTCTGAACTCTAACTCTCTAAAGTACATTGTAGCACTTTTGTTATACATGCGATATTTTGTGGTAGAAACAGATTACCTGTTTTTTTTCCCATCAGATAATGCCCAGATATGTCCTTGTCAGTTGTTTCATGTAGCTGAGTTGTTTAATGGAAACTCCTGGTTACCCTGTATCTTTATCTTTTTCTCTTTACTTGCTTTATTGTGCTTTTACTCTCATCTGAGACATGTCGCTTGCTGGAGTCCTACTCTGATGGATCTTGTAAGATAGCTTGGCTGGGATCTCCTCTTTGAGCCATAAGGAAAAATAATTGGGGTGGGGGCTCACTTCTAGGGGAAAAAAACATCTGCTTTTGTAATAAGGGTATTGCAGAAGCTTTTGGATTACTACTGCAGGCTTCAGTTTTCTTGCCTAGTGTCATAGGTGATCAACAGCAGGGAAGTCTTGAAGGCAAAATTTGTTGAAGGTGGCATCTCCTGCATCTGTCAGTCTATGTGATCAGTTTCTTGGCTCACAAGAGAGGCACCCTAATCCAACAAACTGTTAAATTAGCACAAACTTCTGCTGACATGGCCACATAGGTAAGCAGGGGGTGATAGGGGACATGATTAGATATCTTTCTGAAGTAAGATTACGGATGTGGGAAGTGGAAGGCTAAAGAAATTAAAGCTTGATGGTGTTTTGCCCCATTTAATATACTACTTTAATGTAGTAATGTTTTAATACCTTGTATTGTCTTTGTATTGAAGTAGGACGTGAAAATGGAAAATGTGCAGAAAATAACTTGCTTATGTTCAGTGCCATTTGCCAAACACAGATAGCTGATGGAAAAGGGACCAAATGTGTGAAAAAGAAAAATACTGAAAAAGCAGAGCGTACAGCTTGTGGCTCAAGGCAGAAATTGAGGCAGGCGTTGGTGTCTGACCTTTCCAGCTTGGTGTGTCCCTTAGTTTGCTCTTGTTACATGCAGAGGCTCTGTTCTATTCCAGTCTTTTTTTACCCACATGGTGTATGTTTGTACAAAGTTGGATCACACCTGGCGCTTCTGGAAGTGTTAGGGTTACTTTCTGTGGTTTATTGCTGTGTTATGTTGAAGAGCAGCTGAGCTGCTTGGTGCAGCCAGTGATCTCCCAGCTGCAGGCTGGCTGTCCTTGCTCCCAAGTACTGTCATTCATGAGTGAAGGGAGAGTGCTTGACCCTTGTTGTCCTATACTTTCTTTGGTAGAAGGCTCTGGGGGAAATGCTGAGTAAGAGTAGAAAGTTGCTTTCATTAGAATAATCATCTGGTCTGTAGTTCTCTCATCAAGACTACTAGAAAAGAAAGTCCATAAGAGGAAGCCATGGGAAAGGCAGATTCACCTTGGTAGCCAAAGGTGAACAGCACTGTTTAAATACCTAGCAGAAAAGCATGCCAGTTCATCAATATAGTAAAACCTATTTTTCTGTTTTTCTAAGCTTTTTTTCTTCTCCAGACTTTTGTGTAAATGTTGCAAAGTATTATGTGGATGCGTATTTGCAAATAATGAAGCACTTAAAGGAGATGTTACCTTAAATATGAAGCATCTTCTGCATGATGAGGTAGAACAGTAGCTTTTGAAGCTAGACGTGTACTACAGGAGTAGTACATGTATATGAATGAGAGTTGAAGAAATTGATTTCTGGTCCAAACAAACTTTTCTCCAACTTCCAGTAGTTGTGTTGATGGTTTTATTTCCCCTAAGCAGCATTTTGATGCCACTCATGCTTCACATTATTTCTGCAGCATGGCTGTGGCTACAGAGCATATGCTGGCTTGGCAGCTTAAGGAGCTAAATAAAGTCTGGTGCTCACGGCTGCCTGGTAGATGATAGGACAGGAGACAGGGATACTAACCCTTGGAGAATGTAGTAACCAAGTTTGAAGTGTTTGTGCTCTTAAGTAAGAGGAGGAAGAAGGGTGGATCCCAGAAGTTCTGGAGATAGTCTAATCTTGAACAGTTTTCAAGTGGCTTCTGCCTTTGACAGCATGCTGCTGTGTGCTTGCATGCAGAATAGCGGGATATATTGCTTGTTAGACGTGTTCTGGTGAATTCTTGGTTACAACCTCTGAGCCTTAACTAAGAATTTTTTTTAAAACCTTTTCAACTTAAATGAAGTAGAAATGGTTCTATTTTCACTTAGCCTGTGCTTTAATCTGTCTCTTAGCTTTGATGTCTTTCTTGACTGGTACAGCTACGCTTCTAACCTGTAATGAGACCAAGGATGTTAGAGATGAGTGTTTTTGTCTACACAGGAGAACACTTAACTTGTTTGATTTTTTTAAAAAATGTTATGTTAGTGCAACTTGTAGTTAAAAAAAAAAAAAAAAAGGTGATGGTCTTTGTGGTTCTTAATCATATCTGACACAAAGAATGTCTGTCATTGTGGACTTGCTGTTGAAGATTACTTAAGAATCTTGTGAAGAACCAATTCTGTTTTCATCCTTTCCTAAAGCACGAGAATAAGGAACATTAAGGTTGCCCAGAGAAGTTGTGGATGTCCCATCCCTGGGAGTGTTCAAGGCGAGGCTGGATGGGGCTTTGAGCAGCCTGATCTAGTGGGAGGTGTCCTTGCCCATGGCAGGGGGGTTGGAACCAGATGATCTCTAAGGTTCCTTCCAACCCAAACCATCCTGCGATTTGTTGGAAAGTTAGCAGTTTTGAAAGCAGATGCTTACACGAAAAAGCTTTTGTAATTCACTTTCATGAATTAAAGTAAGGTTGAGGTAGCTTGCTCATACTGTCAAGGCACGTAGGAGAAGGTTAACACAGGGTAGAAAGAAGCTTTCCTTATGGAGCTGGCTGCTGCTTCGTTTGTGCCCCAAGAATCAGCAAGAGTAGCTACTGCCAAAGGCTGGAGTCGATTCTCTGGATCAGATTTATGGTCTGCAGTATCTTTCAAACTCTGCATCCCATCCTAGCCCTGCTGTTGAGTGAGGCAATGATTTGTAGAAGTCTGACCTGTTTATTTGTAACCTAATTACACAGTCAGTAATTACATATTATAAAACAGATGTCTGGGTGTACTGAATTTCTCTACTTTGTAGGAGTAGAGATTATAGCTTTACTACAAGACATTGAAGCACGCTTCCTTTGATCCCTTTGTACCCTGTGTTACTTTTGTTGACCTTCAGGATTAGAAATGGAAAGTTGGGTACTGCCGTGTAGCATGTTCACTTGTTTTTTGTCATCATCTAGCCAGAAATCACTCCTGGTGGGGAGGGGGTGTGGACAGAAGTTGCGGGTCTGCAGCTGCACTGTAGGAAAGTAGGACTGTAATGTCAGGGCATGATGGCAGCATCTGGAAGGGACTCCTCCAACATGTAAAAGATCCCAGAGATGACGTGATGATGGTGATGTATAGGTCATTTAGTGCAGCCTCAGTGTGGATGCAGGGACAAGCCTTCCAATGCCCATTAACACTTAATTCCCTGGTGTCCAGTGCGCGCTGTCTGGTGTGTTAGAGTCTAGTCAAAGGCTTTGTCAGGTTGCACTGTGTTTTCTTTCATCTTAAAACAGTTGGTGGTTGGTGCAACTTTGGGCTGATGATTTAGTCGCTGTCCAGCAGTTAATGAGATATATCAAAATACGTAAAGATAGCCAGCCTTTCTGATCCTATAAGGTGCATGTCATCTTTGTGTAGTTGATGAGCCATGTTGTAGAGAGTCAGGGTAGGGAATAGGTTTCCAGGTAGTTGGAGGTGGCTGTTCCTTAAGCAAGGGACTCGGCTTGACTTGTGAGCAAGTCCAAGGGTGACCTGGCAACGTGAGCCTTAGTGTCCCTTCCTGTGTTTCTTCCCTCTCCTAGCCATGGATTCAGGTCACTGAGTGCTCCTCAGGCAAGCACAGTCCTGCTGCTCAGTATTTGGTGTAGCTGTAGCATGGGAGCCACAAGTTAAGCAGCTTCAGAGCTGCAGGCCTGTCACCTCTGACCTAGATACTACAGCGATGACTGTTCTGCAGAAACCTGTCTAAACAATGGAATGTTTTGATAAGTTAATTATTTTGTGTGTAACCAATCTCACTTGCTGTCTTTCAAGTTAGAAAGTGTTCCTGAGCTGAAAATTACTGCTGCTAGGATTCTTTTAAAGATTGACAATAACTGTGTTGAGTGTTGACTTTCAGGATAGTAGTGCTATGTAATCACGTTTGGAAATTGATCTGATATTTATAGCAGTTAGGATGCTTGCAGCCAACTCATGCTTATATGAGCATATGTAGTCACATACCTATGTACATAAAATGCTGTACTTAAAACATAATGTTTTCAGTGCTGCCAATAGTAATGACTTGCAAAACTTTTAGTCTTTTGGATCGTGCTTCTAAATCCTATTACTTTTCTTTCTAGGTAAAAGTTCTGTTTGTACGCAATCTTGCCAATACTGTAACAGAGGAGATACTAGAAAAGGCCTTCAGTCAATTTGGAAAGCTAGAGCGAGTGAAGAAGCTAAAAGACTACGCGTTCATTCATTTTGATGAGCGGGATGGTGCTGTGAAGGTAAGTGAAGAGGACTGAGCCTTGTGTGTGCGCGCGTGCATGTGTGAAAATAGTTGCTAAGCACAACATTTAGAAGCTGTATACTTCTTTGAACTCTGTGGAGGAATGCTGAAGCGTTTTTGCTGATGACTTTTTCCTCTCTGGGTGTCTCCTAGGAAAATGCATTTGCTAGCTTGAAAAACTGGATCTTAGATGCACGTATGCTAAGTAATTATTCTGATGAGTATCTAAGATAATCATACCTGTTATCATTTAAAATTGAAGTGCCAGAAGTTGAATGACGCTTCTCACCAAATTTTCAGTAGACACTAAAGCAGTTTCTCTAGGGCAGGTGATAAACATTTAAGTAGCTTTTTATTTTCTAGGAACAGAGTGACTTTTTTATGGTGTGGAATAAGCAACTTTTCTTTTTGAAGAGAGGTTCAGGACAACTAAGGAATTGTCATCCCTGGATTTTGTTACCTGGTCTTCTCTCTGGTCATCTGTTGTTAGGAAGGGAAAGTGCACTTCCTCTCCATTCTATGGGGTATCTATTTTTTATGTCCTGTGGGAGGATACAGGATACAAAGGGATTCAGCTTTTCTTATTCATCCAGATGCCTTGAAGCAGATGTTTAGGAAGATGATGGAAAGAGTCTTCTCACAGGATGCGTATCCTGTCAAGGCTCAGCTATGTAGAGTCCCTAGAAGTGGCAGAATCTTTAGGATTCCTCTGCTTGAAGTGAACTTTAAGCAATTACCGTGACTTGTGGGAAAAATGCGTGTGATGACTGTCTTTTTTTCTTAATTGAGAGTGAGACTGTTGCTCTAATTTTTGGCTTCTGGCTTAAAAATAGATTTATTACATACACTGATCTCTCGTCTTAGTAGCATTTGCATTTATGCTGACAGTAGAAATACATTGTCTTACTGCAAGTATTTCCTTAGTGTCCCTTCAGAAAACAGTTCTGTCACTTCATTAACTGAAACATCTTGCAAAGGTTGAAACCTATTTAGAGTGGAAGATTTTTAAACTAATACCTGCAGTCTTGGGTTTCAGAGCAAAGTTAAGAGGAAATGCTTAACTTTCTGGAACCCATAATACTACGCTAATTTTTTTTTAGATTTATGTTGTTGTTATAGCTATGGATAACAAAACTTAAATACGTATTCTAAAGGATAGAGTAAAATTAATAACTTCAGATGTGCTTAGAAGTATATTTAAAGTCTGGTTAATTCCTTCAGGCAATGGAAGAAATGAATGGCAAAGATTTAGAGGGAGAAAACATTGAAATTGTTTTTGCTAAGCCACCAGATCAAAAAAGGAAAGAACGGAAAGCTCAAAGACAAGCGGCTAAAAATCAGATGTAAGTGTAAATGCATGCACATATGTTGTATTACTTCTGAAAGACATGTTTGATCTTACAGGACTAGAACTTCTGGGTAGTTAGTAGGCATATCACAGTGTATATAGCAGGTTCTTTGGCTTCTCTGAAAATGCTGGATGTGTTCAAGTTGTTTGCT
>WBMW01000664.1:1061289-1066253 GCA_013396635.1 Penelope pileata
GCAGTTAGGTTGTTGAAATTCAAACTAGATCGCAAGTCACATTGTGCTTAGACTTGATTCAATTTTCAACATGTTTTCATGATGACTATAACCACAAAGTTTTATATTACTGTTACTGGGAATTTTCTCTAATGTAAAGTTGTTTGTGACTTAGTGCGCAAAACCTTAGCTGGTGATACAAGGTTTAAATCTTAACTTTTTAAATAAAATCAGTTTGTGACAAATTGGTAAAACACCCGTAGCAAAATTCCAAAGTTAGTGGCAATCGGAAGGCAAAATGTTCGTCTAGTATTTTTCTTTTTAAAATAATTCATTTTGCTAAGATTTTATGTTAACAAATGTACAGACCAGAGTTTAAAATGATTTATCTAATTGATTCCTTTTGTTACCTGGCTAGCAGGGAAAAGGGGTCGAGGCCGGTCCTGACCTGTTACAATGAAGACTGACTTGCTATGTGGGATTACACCAGAAGCTTGCAGTGGAGTAATGGTAAGGAAATCAAGCAACCTTAAGTATCTCAGCTGTATAGGAGCATATTCTGTTGCAAAAGACCTTCCTGCGAAGATCATGGATTCAAATATGGGACATTTGAACTAATACTTGGACTTTGAAATGAATTTCTTTAACAGTTTTCTCTGCAGTGCAAGTTATTAAACTAAAGCTACTCTATTTCCCCAATGTGTTCAACAAAATCCTTAACGTCTAGCATGGTATCTTAATAAAGAATAAAGTTGTCCTTGAAAAAATCTGCTTTAAGTAGATTTTTCCCCCAAGTTCTCTTAGTTAAGGATTCCAAAAGTGGTATTCACCAATTCTTGCATTTAAATTTTTATTGCGGTGGTATAGATGAATGCCATCATTGGTATCCTTAAATTTTATTTCTGCTCATGAAGGTTAATCATGATTGTCTATATAGTAATCACTTATGAATTGTGTTCAGATACAGCAGTTTCAGGTGTAATCATCAGAGCTGGTTAGTCAGGCATTCCAGATAGTGGTTCTTTTCAGAACCTTTTTTAAAGGGTTGGTTAACTACCTCAGTAGCAGAGGATTGAACTATACCCTGTCTGTACTGTACATAGAAAATCTTTGTAGATAAAAGCAAGGCTTGTTTAATATGATATGAGGGTAAGATTATAATATACCAAATGTAACATTCTTAGTTGCCTTTAGTTCCAGAGGCTTTGTAAGACTTCCTCATGACCATCATAACAGGCCTTGCTTTTGTCGTATTTTGTGGCTGAAAAAGCAGCCTTGCTTCTTCAGATATTGTAGTTATTTGGATGTATAATAGTTTAGCAAGATGTTACTTTTGTAAGACATCAGATGTTCAAAAAAGTGCATCAGCAACTTGTACTAAATACTGCAGTGTCCCTTTATAAAAGGTCAGACTAAAACTGACAACTGTACAGTGAAGCCTGACATTTGGATATTTTGAAGTTTTTTCATAAATCATAGAATAGTATATGGCTGTAGTTTAGCTTTTTAGGTAAAAGGTATGTTTTCATTAGTGCATTTCTTATTGCTGATCACTGTAAAAACATGTGGATCAGCTTTCCATTTCTCTTATGCAGATCATGATAACCTGTAGAGTAGAGTAGAGTACAATCATTTGTGCTATGTTTTTAATTTTCTAAAGCACCTTGATGACAGTGAGTGTTCAGTGGTGAAGCATCCTCTATTGAACCACCCCTAAAAAAAAAAAAAGAAAAACAAAAAGTACAAAAAATAAAACAGCAAAAAAAAAAAAAGTGCCAAGTCCAACTTCATATAGGTTAAAGATAGATAAAATTATGACTTACTTTGGACTTGGCGTAAAGAGCTTCCCTTAACCCCCTGCCCAAAGGGATACTGCAGTTATACTACATACCCATAGGCACCACAATGAAAATTGAAGCTTATACCTAATTAAGGTTTTATACACACCAGTTCCCCCAGTAAATGCAAATTTTAACAAAATTAGACATGTCATATGTTGAAAATGCTCATGGCAAACAATCATTTTGCATTCCTGCAAATAAAATTGTTTTATACTGTAAGCTGGAGGCGAGTGTAACTTATTTTTGTAATAAAGTTTTTATTTTTTTTATGTGTCATTAATATAAATGTGTGTTAGTACAGAGATCTTCTGGTTAAAAACTTAGAATCGCACACATTTCAGTATGTTTACTTGTATTTACATAATTTTTAGAATAGTGGTTGCCAATAGCCTGTATGTTTCACATTAATTTTTTTTTTTGTTATCTTAATAAACCATTTTAGTATGTTGTATGTCAATTACTGGGATAGCTGGGACATGAAGTGTAATTTAAAATTGTCAAGTATTCATTGGAATATGTAAATGTGCCTTGCCAGTTTTGAACTTAAAGACAAAGTAAGTGAATGATGGTGAAATGAGTAGTCAATGCGTAAGAGACATTTGCTACGACAGTTTCATCTACTGCCCTTGCTAAAGAAAAGTAACCTTTTCCTCAGATTTGAGCATAAAAGTATGCAGTTGCATTCGCTTCTGAATTTTCAATTCTAGTGATAGAATATTAGGCTTATGGAAAGTGGGTTTGCTAATTGTAGCCTTAAGTATAATTTTGAATTTCAATGTAATCCTTGGTGCTGGCATTCCCAGTGCCAAGGAGTTTAAATGCTCCCTTCAAAGAGGTTGCCATGCCTACTGGCACTTTTACTGTCATATGGTTTTATAAGGAACACTGTCAAGGTGTGGAAAGCAATTCTGAACTTGCTATAAAAAGAAAACACTGGGGGCTGTAGGAGAGGGGAAGTCCTCAGATTTCTTAATCTTGAAATCTCTCCATTGCTGGAAAACTTAAAAGACACTTGTGGGATCACAAGTGGCAGTGACAGTTCTTAGTCTGGAAATGTGTTGGGGGGGTAATATATTTATGGAATTTTTAACAGTTGATGGAAGTGCATAACAAACATTGCTATTAAGGCACTACATGTGTTGAAATTGAGGATGATATCCTTAATTTCAGCTCTGATTAAAAAAAAAAACAAAAAAAAAACATGGGGAACTATTGCAAAATTGACGGGAAAGCGTTTGTTTTCAGTCGAATGCAAGCAATGGTGAGTGAGCAAAAAAACAAGATCTTGACAGTGTTCCCTCTAATTATGAACTCAAGCCATTATAACTTTTAAAATTAAATATGATTTGCACTGTTCTGATATTGGTGCAGTTTTTTAGCAAAATGATGAGAAAACTAAATTGCATGTGGTGATTAATACTGTGGAAAACTAAAATCAGAAAACGTTGTTTTCCAATCTTTAAATTCAGTTGTGTAAAGAAAAGAAACCTTCATTATTAAGCATGGAAATGTTGGTGAGAATGGGCAAGTGCATATATACAGCGTTGGTTTAGTTGCACTGGGTGTTGGAAAACTTGGAATGTTCTACAGTCATACTGCATCACTGACAAGGTGCTTTGGTGACAAATGGGCGTATAATGCACGGTTTGTTTTGGCATGTTCAAGGCAAGCGTTGACCTCGTGTATTATGCTGCCTCTGATTATTCTCACTGGGGGCTTTCCGTACCGAAACACCTGCGAAGGTCTGAGCGTAAGCTAGCATAGTTCCACATTGATTTGGAATGCTTTCCTAAATTTGAAGCTTAGCTGAATTCAGTTAGAAATTGGAAAGTGCTGCTTAACACTTCTGGTTTATAAACACTCCAATACACTTTTTGAAATACGCTCTTGTTTTAACTTTTTTTGTTTGTTTGAAGGGGTTCCATATAGGGCATACAACTGCACTTCCTTGTTTTGAAAGTGGGAAATTGTTGAAACGCAAAAGTTGGATTTGTTTTTAGTGTTCGGAGGAAGGCTGTAATTGCAGATACTGTTGTACTACTCTTACCTAAATACCGTCTTAAGTTCTAACATAAGCAATATTAGTCCTGTTGTTGGTAGGGTTGTGGGGGTATGGCAGTCTGAAATAAGTTCAGCCTCCTGAAGGCTTCCTACCTTAATATTTCATTATAGAAATGTTACATATTGCTGCAACTTCTTTTTCTTTGTGCCTTTGATAATTCTTCAGGGGCATTGCTTTTTGTTTAGCCTGATAGTTCTGTTGGTGCTTCCCTGGGTCAGTGGAAGGAAACTATGTCCATGTTGCCTTCATTTTCTATATAAACACTAGGAACATTATCTGAAAAGTGTGTTCAAATTGATATATTCCGTAAACTCTGGCTGCTTTTTCTTTGCCATAGTGAAAGCTTAGTGCAAAATGTTCATTGTTTGGAATGATGTAGAAAGGTTTGGAAGTAGGCAATAAGGCAATAAATTTTACAGTGTAGCACTTAAAATTGAAATTCAGCAAAGCTGGAGTTTGAGTTTGGGTTCCTAGCATGGAGCTTGTGAATCCCAGTTTCATGACTGGCTTTGGTGGACTTGACAGTCAGTGAAGGCAGCCTGTTCTGCTGAACTAACTCCCAGTGCTAGTGCGTGACATCCCTGGGTTGGGACTAGCTGGTTGGGCAGAGAAAACACCAAATTTCACTTTCTTTGTCAGATTTAAAAATAAATAAATAAAAACACAATCTGGCGTAACAGGAACGGAAGTCTAGCTGAAGATACTTTGATTCTAAGTATGGGTTTTGGGGGAAGAAAGAATAAATAGTTAACGTCACATCAATATAGTGCAAACAAGCATAAAGCTTCCTAGATACTGATGTTAAACTTCATGGGAAACTGATCTTCATAGAGGCATCTGATCAATCAACACTTCCAGATGTTTAATTATGTTATAAAATGCACAGGCTGCAAGTGTGACCTCTTTGGTCCTGTGTTGCCTTGATTGTTACAATAGATAGGTTGAAAAGTACCACTAGGACTAGTTCGCTAGCTTGGGATTTGGAGAGAGGGGTGTTTTTTTTCTCATGTAGTTGTCTCTTTTTTGCCAAGATAAAACTGAAGATATAACTGGTTAGTAGAGTGTGTGTCCCCCCCCCCCCC
>WBMW01000664.1:1066287-1079071 GCA_013396635.1 Penelope pileata
ATGGCAGTCACTCCTAGTGGCTGTTGTTCAGCTGAGCGAAACCGGGAACACTGGGTTACGTTCATTATTGAAAGCTCGTTGAGACTGTCAGGCTTCCAGGTACACGGTAAAAGCTTAATACCTTTGTGACAATCTAGAAACCACAGTCATGGTAGGCAGGGAGGTAAATAGTTTTAAATTTTGAGGAATTAAATATCTCTGTCAAAAGACATTCTGGTTCAGAAGGTTCTTTAATTCCTGAATGTTCATTATACTGTCTGCTCCAAAGCCAACACTTATTTTCTGACAGTCATTTAGGTAAAACCAGCTGTGTCAGAAATATGGATTCCTTCTACTCTGAGGCTGATGCATGTGTCTGATGAATGGAGATAGTTTGCTGTCTCCATTTATGCAGTTAGTATGGCAAAGAACACCTCTTCGCTTGTTTTGGTCACTGATGAAAAGTGAAAAGACACTGAACCTTACTGCTTTTCCTTGCACTGTAAGGAAGTTACGGAGTGCATTCATGGTACTGCTGCCTACACAATAGAATAGCCTAAGCTGTTCAACTGCAGAGATGATAATGGTAAGTAAATATAGACATTCCAGTACTTAAACTAATTTCAGTACCTAAAATCCAGTTTCTGTAGGCTAATTGACTCCTTATCTGCAGGGGTTAGGAAGGCTGTATGGTTTTTAGTTGGTAAATTTTTGTCTGCTTCAATGGGAAGTGAATGTTGAGTGTAAGCTAATACTGTTTAATGTTAAATACTTTCAACCTAAAAATCTCAAATACTTTCAACCTAAAAATCTCTAAAAATGCTTCCTGTATATCCAGTATGTATTTTTTTATATCCAGTATGTATTTTTTTAAGCATGGTAGTAGTTTGAAGGGACTGCGTTCCATGAACACAGTCATTGAAAGAGCCAGGAACTGATGATACCAGGTACAGAGTTGCTGGGTCCAAGTGCAGTATTTCTAGTATTGTTCTGCCATCTTAAACTAACTTTTTTTTCAGAGTTCTTTTGGTTTTCTTTTTTAGAGAGATGAAGAGTGCACCTGTGACCAGCATTGGCTATTTAAAAATTCTTTTTATGATATATAGCTAATTTGGGGTTAAAAAAAAAAAAAAGCTTCCTCTGTGGGAATCCAGCAAAGGCATCTTAACTTCATAGATTCCTCGTTAGTAAATCTTGAAGTGTCATTTCTTCGTGCTTAAGAATGGAGCTCTCTATTGTTAAATGGTAGTGAGAGCTAGTCCAGAATAAATTGGAATTGTACCTTTTCGTGATGTAGATGTATCAGAGTTGGAGGGTGTTTTTAATGCTACAACATCTAAGCTGGCAAAAACATACCTAATCTTCCTCTATGTGGGAAAACTGAAGTGGCTACTGAAGGACTGTTCGTGTTATGAATCATGGCCAAAGGGTTCCATTAGACATTGTGATGAGACATTTTTCTTCCAGTTCAAACCTGATTTTGGTCCACCATTTTCAACAAAATTTTGTGCATTTAAATGCTTTTGGGAAAGACAAAAACTCCAGCAATCATCATTTGTGTGTATGTGAGTAGTAGTTTCACCAGAAGCAGGTATGTAAAGTTGAGTTAAGGACAGTTTCACTAGACTAATAGTAATAATCATATTAACATTCTTCTTTAAAAGCATAGGTGGTTTATGCTTGCTTTTGAATTAAAAGCTACTCTGAAGAAAACCACAGCAAAGTACTTTTTTAAAAAAGCTGTCAAAATCTACAAGAAGTATGTTGCAAATTTCGTGCTAATGTCAGACTTGAGTGAATATAGAAGGAAAAAACTGTCATAACTTGTCTCAGTTTAAGCCTTAGATAAATTTAAGCTTTAACATTGAGTACAGTGGAAGCTGGCTTCAGAATCCTAACAAAATCTCTGTGTAAGAATGATCCCCAGTTAAAATTAGGGTCTGGTAAGGTTTTAAATCCACTGGATTTAAAGTTCTCTGTATGGAGTTTGCAACTTGTTTTTGCTTCTCATTGTAATCTTACAATGGGAATGGTGTAATAAATGGTACTTTCCAGTTCTTTTTAATGGCTTACTGAGCTGATATACACCGTTTGTTTTATTGGTGTTCTGAGCCATTCCAGTTGTCAAAAACAAAAAACCTTAATACTTGTGTGGTGCTAACTGATCAGTAAGTTTCAGACTTGGTGGTTTCTGCTTTCTAAGGTGTACTCGGTCTTTTCTAAGGTTACCTGTTGAAATTAGTACAGATTCTAATGGGAAGTACTGGGGCTTGTAGCTACTGGCATTACAAAAAAAAACACTTTTACAGTTTACTGCCCTCAGTATGACATTTCTGAGAGTACTGCTTTCAGTAAGTAATAGGAGAGGAGTATCCAGGTCAATTGTGAAGAAGCATTGCTGGTGTTAAGCATTTGAAGAGCAAAGCCTCTTGGTTTGCAGATGCACTCTGAGGTATATGCACCACTCAGGTACAAATCACACTGAAAACCAATCAGTGGCTGATTTGGTGCTGAAGAGCTTATGTAGGTTTTGTGCAGTTAATAAAGTACAGCGGCAGATAGGTGATCATCCATTCATATTTTGTAGTCTTGGAAAAACTAGTTAGTATGGATAACATTTTTAAAGCATCTTTTAAATCTTTATGCCCCTTTCAAGCAACCTTTTTTGGCTTTCAGAGCATGAAGAGAAAAACACGTAAGGTTCGTGTTTAAATTTCATATGCAATTTGAAAACAGAAGAAAACAGTAGCTTAGCAGTTCTGCTTTTAAGAGCAGATGGTTGGGTGAAGTTAGAGCCCAGTAATCAAGGCACACATCCTAGAATTGTGTGGTAACTTTGAAGAAAGGGCCTACTATTAAACAGGTATTCACTTAGTCCGTGCTAGAATTCCTGTATCTAGCACAAATGCATGTATTGGGTAAGGAAGAAAAAAGGTAAAACCACAAAACTGTCTCTGAAAAGCGTTCAGGAGAGAACTTGAATATGCATCGCTTTCCAAAGGCATGCAAGTTAATAGGTGATAGGTACTGAATTCTTAGATGTGGAGCAGGTGAGATGAGTGTGATAATCTTGGAACCTCAAGCCATCAACCACATGTTTAAAAAAAAAAAAAAAAAAATTGTAATATAGCTTAAGTTTCTCAAATGAACTAAAATTTTGCTAATCTCCAGGAGTATTTTTGGTAGTTTTCTAGGGTTTGTTTGTTTGTTTAAACACAACAAACAACATAGTTTTGACTTCTGTAGGGTCATCTGTAAATAACACCCCTTCTTCCTTGCCACCTTGTAGCAGTGATTGACAACCAGGGTGACTCCCCTCAGAGGAATACCAAGGACTGTGTTTATTTGGTATTTAGAGGGTTGGTCCAGGAGTGGTAGAATCAAATGTATTCCTCCAGAAAGCTCTCAATAACACATTCTTAGCTGTTTTCTGAGAAAACTTCAGGTCATATAACAGTTGGAGAAAGAAATTGTCCGTTTGTGGGTACAAGAATATCATTTAATGTGCTTTAACTAAACTAGCAAGCATATCGTCTAGGGCTAAAGGCAGAATAGCCAGGTAAATAACCTGGCAAACCACAACTTCATTTGGCTGTGTTACAGCTTTGTGGAATCTTTCCTGGATTAATCATCTGTCCTTTTCCTGTGAAAGGTAGGCATACTCTAGACGGGGCATCATCTAGCAGCCACAGTGAGAAGCGAAGGGAATGTCAGGGGATGGATCTTGCCTGGGTTCAAACATCAGGTCAAAAGCAGATGCAGGGTTCTTGGGCTCCATGTGGAAAGGTAAGGAGATCCTGTTCTGGCTAGTGTGGCCATCAGGGCTTCTTCATCTTGGTAGAAGTTTCAGAACAGCAGCAGGTAGGGAGTAGAAACGCATTCAAGAGAGCCAGGGAAGCCTGAAAGTATCTCGTAAAGGAGGGAGGTTTCAAATACAGCAAAACAAAAACAATGAAGGAATACTATGTGTAATTCTGAGAGGGGAGTGATAGCCTGTAGCTGATAACTGTAAACCTGCTGTCCTGAAGTGGTGGGCTAATAGCCACAGTGTCAGAAAAGCAAGAGGCAGTCTGTAGTATTTGATGTACATGTTCCAACGTTCTTCAGTATGGGTGAGGAGTTACTCCATCTCCTTCTGCTCGTATTAAATGTGTTTGCCATGATTCTTAATAATCCCTTAAAGCATTGGCAAAAGTAGGGAAATACAAACTTCTTAATGGGCTCAACAAGACCTCCACAATGAGTGATGTTTAGAGAATGTCATGCTCATAGTGAAGCCTGCATGTAGTCTTGATTCGCATGCCTTAACCCAGGATGTACAGTGACTGAGGGCAGGTGTTCCACTTGGGAAGCTGCAGTGAATCAAAGTCCACTCAGCAGCCCCTTCAGAGATCTCAAACTGGGAACGAGCCCAAAGGTCTCCCAAATACAACATCGGGTTCTTGCACAGGGTTGCATTTTTTCTGGAGAAGTGTCCAATACGAGGAGAGCATCCTGTGGGAGAGAGGTGGCTGTGCATTTCTTGGGACTAGGTCAGGACTTTGTTAAAGATTTGGCAGCACAGCTGGCCCAGGTGTGTATTCTACACTAGAAGTGGTCTTTGCTCAGAAATGAAAGTACTTGCAGTGATCAGTGTGTGACTGAAAGCGGGTGTCTTGGGAGGTCGAGATGATGAAGTGATTGCCTGTATGAAGGTTGCTAGACTTTAGTCTGAAGATGTTCGTTTTTAAGTTACACCAGAGCTTAAATTTTTTTGATACCAGAAAATAAACTTTTAGTGGACAATAGGGATTTTATTCCAAGGCTGTCGATGCAAAAACCTGTACCGGACGATAAGTTAGGAGGAGGCTGGAAACGGAATAAGGTAAGGCAGAATATATTTGACAAGCTTCGTTTTGGCAGGATTCTCTCCCTTTACTGAGATAAAAGATGGTCAAGAATAGATAAGGCTTTGTGTATCCTGAGTGCTCATGAACAACACACAGAAGCATTTGTTTCATAGGCAGCTTTCAGTGGGGAAAAGTTGTCATTTTCTCTGCAGGTGAGCAGCATCTTTGAAGACTCAAGATGGGAACGTTCCTGACTGTAGAAGGAATGGGAAGTGAAGCATCCAGTGGAGACTGGTGTGCATGTTTTAAGTTCTTGATGACACACAGGTGAGCAGCTTTGAACTAAGACACCTTGTGCTATGTGCAGCGATGTCCCCTCGTGGCCAGAACTGCTTCTCCAGATAATCCATGACCTTGTTCCCTTCTTTGTGCTGGCTTTTTCTGGTGCATTTCAGGGAAGGAGAGGGAAGAGTCATTAATGTACAGCTATCTTGAATTTTCCAGATCTAATGAGCAACAACAACAAAAAATGAAGCAGAGCTGTATGTGTTGCTGCCTGCCACTATGGTCCAGGAGAACCCTCAGATAGGCAGACTTTTCAGAATTGAGACTGACTGGTATGCCAAGTTTCCTGAATATAATATATCCCAAAATTCTACTGGATGTAGACAATACACCACAGTATGGTGATAGATTAGTACTTGATCTACAGTTTGCTGTATCCAAACTGAGTGGTGGTGGTCAGTGGAGAGTTTACTATGACACCTAAACAAATAATGCTCCTAAGGGTCCTATACAGGCCCCTAGGAATCTGTATGATATTAAAGTGTCCTGTCTCCATTTTGACACCTCTTATTCTGAAGCAAAATCTACTTTCTCAAGCTAGGAATTGCTCCCTCTTGTACCTGAAACACACTGAACCCAACTTCAGGTTTGTCTGAGGCCTCCCAGTTCTACACAACTTTAAAAGCTATCTTACATGCATCTGTTGAAATTCCAAATCTCATTCCTAATTCTTGAGGGGGNTATTATTCCTTGTATTAGATATGGAAGATTGTAAGCTGATTTTCATATTAACATGCCAATTTACTAGGATATGCTTAAAAATATTTATGCATCTGTGAAAGGGGAAGCTTCATGCCTACTTTGCATTTAGAATAGTTTCTTTTATACTTCAGTAGAACAACACAGATAAGTCCAGGTAGCTTATGTAGTAGCAAATCATTTGCCGATTTGTGACTGAATTATTTAGAAAACTTCAGAATAATACCAAATGATAACCCTCATGCAATCTCGGTTCTTGTTAGCTCCAGTGCCTCCCAGCTAGGACGGTAGTTACTTAAAAAGCAAAAATTTCGATAGTGCAGAAGTCTGAAACTAGTAAAAAGAGCAGGCTCTGTTCTAGATGAAATGTTCAGTTGGTCTGAATTCATTTATTCAGGTGAAATCTATCTTACCAACTTTTGAGAAACGGTATTCTAACTCCTTCAGCTAATCACAAATTTTACCATAGTAAACCTATAGCTAGCTCTTCCCGATGGTCTTCGTTTCTTGATTTTGCTTGTCCTGCTCTCGTTAGGCTCAGGAGTTCCCTTATCTGTTAAGTATGCACTCTCCTTCCCAAAGGACACTTCAGGGAAAACCACCATGCAGGTGGTGAGTGTGCACTGTAACCAGGAACTGCCTTGCAGAATGTCTGGGAGGAGTCACAAGTAACTTGCTGCTTGGAAGAGAGACCTACCAAGGTATGTCTGCTAACAGGTCCATGGAGGGATCATACACTTCTTCAGAAGCACCATTACTACTAGAGCTAGAAGTGAAGTGGTATATAGCAATATACCGTAGTACCATTTTCTATTAAATATACCAGCATTTTGGGGGAAACATGGTTTGGCATGCCTTCAGGAGCTTTGGTAGCAGCTTTCTGAGGGTAACATTGATCAGCTGTAAGCTGTAAAGAAGCCTGGCCATGTGGAATTGGCTGCTGAGCCCCACTGCCATGTTCTTCTTCCAGTGGAGCTTCACCATGGGGCTGTGTGTACAAGATATACCACAAAATAAAAAGTACTGGCAAGCTGCCCATGTGCTTAGAGAAGTTTCTTCAAAAAGCCTCAAAACTCATCCTTGTGTATGAGGAAGATTAAGTCTCTCTTCATGCTCTCATAGCATCATCTTGTGCATCAGTCTATTAGCATAAAAGAGAATTGTTATGCTTGTCATCTATCCCATGTTCTTCTCAGGAAAACTTAACATTTCTCTCTTTTTTTTTTTATCTTTAATGATTCTAAAAATGCCTCTTTTTTACTGTACATCATTTAAATGAAGGGAAAATGTCCAATTCATTGCATATATCCTCAGCCAACAAATGGTAATCAAAACAACTTTGGTTATACAGCTAGCTCCAACAATTTCTGGGAAGTGGTTGATGAAGGACTTAACTGAAGCACAAATAACTTTTTGAGGGTGATAATTAATGTTGTTTAGCTCTTACTCTATACTGCTTCTAAATGCTCCATGTTCTCAGAGAAACAGGTTGCTCGAACTAAAAATATCTCTCTGGAGCGCTGACCTGACAAAAACACTCCAGGCATTTACTGTTGTACTTACAGAAGCTAAAGCAATGGGCTTCTGGGTACCAGCTTGCTTGTCACCATTTAAAAAGAAAAAAAAAAAATCTCATTTCTGCTTCTGGGTTTACACGATCAGTATCAGGAGGCATGACAGATGTTATCAGGAGAAAGCTTTCTCTGATACGAGCTGGCTTAGCAACAGCAACCTTTAGTTATAATCAGATTGTTTTCCACTTTGACAAGTTCTGTGTGTTGACTATAACTTAGCAGTTACATGGAGACTTGAAGTTGGATTTTTTTTTTTTTTAGCAGTTCTTAGGGGGGAAAAGAAGAATCAATCAAAAAATAGTTGTGCACAAATGAGGAAAAATCTACTTCATAATCTAAAATAAAATAAAGATACTCAGTTGTGGGGAAAAAAAACCCTAACAATTAAGGAATTATTTAACCAAGGCACTAGTGCTACAAATAAAAATTGTGAAAGTTTTGTTGAACGATTTTGTTTTGCCTGCTGCAGCCTCTCCCTATTCTAGCACTACAAAACAAGAATAATAGATCTGGAAGATAAAGAACAACCAAGATGATCAAAAGTACAAAGGTGCTCTTGTAAAGAAAAACTCATGATGTAAAGGAAAAATTTAAAAAAAAAAAAGTCATTTTGTAAAAGACTGCTTGCTGAGGAGGTCAGATTAGTCTGATACAATGAAAAGCAGCAACTGTGCTAAGTAAGAAATGATTTTTCACCATCTATAAAATATTAAATGAAAGCTCTTCGAGCATGCATATGCATCTTTGCTCTCACAAGCAGAATTAAGTGGTGGAACTCTGCTGCATAACTTCTGTGGATGTTTATGTTCATGGCAGTTCAAAAAGCGACTTGCAAATCAGGAGAGAAGTTCCTTCTCAGGATATCCCTAGTGTCAGAGAATGTTCTGTGAAAGTATTATATTTTTATAACTCTTTCCTAGGTATCCCCTGATGGCTGCCATCACAAGCAGGATGCTCACCTGGCTGAAACATTTGTTGATCCAACACAGCTGTTTTATGTACTCATCAAGTATCTGTTGTGAATCCTCCAGGTCTCATCGTGCTTGTGAGAAGCACAGGTGCTGCAGCACTTGGCAATGTTTACCAGAAATGTGCATCATCTTATAAATACTTTCTCTACGCTTTCTTTTTTTTAAAATTCAGCTGTATCAAGGGAACATTGCTCAGGTTCCTCCTCAAACTTGAGAATTTCTCCCATTAACCCCCAAGCTGTCAGTGGAAACTCCCTCAGGATCTGACACGGCTATTTTCACAAAGTATGTATCCAGGGCAGAGTTTTCCTTATCTCCCATTGTAAATAGCTTAATTTTCATTTAGATTGAGCACTTAAGCATGTGCTGTGGCATTCTTTTAACTATTTGCACTGATATAGCTCCTTACATCTTTCAGAAATTTTTTCTTACAAATTCTCAAATCCAGCCACCATGAAAAATGAAAAAATTCCTTTGTTCAGCCCCAGTTCTTGGAAGGAATTATTGTTTCAGATAAGTAACTTTCCAGATCTTCTTCCCATGTACCAACCAACTCAGCTATCTCACTTAACACCAGGTTAAATTCCATACCTAAAAAGCTTATCTCTTACTCTGGTGGAAAAAAACATCACAAAAATTCTGTGGACTGTACCTTTGCCAAAAATTTACCGCAAACCTAATGTTCATTTATTTAAGCACTTCTCCACTGTCTCCTGCATAGGTCTAATGCCTCCCATTATGCATGTCCTTTTTTTTCTTTTTCCCCCCCACCTCTAGTATCTTAATTCTTTAAATTATTTACTCTTTAAAAGAATGTTTTTAGAATAGGCCTTTTCATGTAAACAATTTGGAGAAAAGCTCTAATTGATGGTCTAGTGTTGCTCTGACCCTTTTCACTTTGAGTTTTCCTCAAGGCAAAACTGCCTGTAGTATGTAGCCCTTTTTTCTTTCCCCCCAATGATACATTTTCCAAAATGAATCTTTTTTGTCCTGTTGAAGTTCTGATCTGTTCAGCATTTCCTCAGCATCCTTGCACTTTTGTTCTCCCCAGCATCAGTTCTGTTGGGCATACTGAACCTGATCCCCTGGATGTTCTCTCACTTGCAGTGGCTTCTTTCCTTACCAGAGCAGTCTCTGCCGTTTTTTCAGGCAAATCTATATGCTGCTTGGTACTTATCAGTGGTTTAATTACTTCAGTCCTTAAACACCACAGCTTGGTTTGGTGTAGGTATTTTCAGGTCATCTAACTGAATTTTATTTTATACTTTTATAAGGAAAAAAAAATGACAAATTTGGGGTGGCCTGTTACAGTTGATATCCCCTAGTCTCCTGTGCTCCAATTCAATTGCCTGCAGTATCTTTTCCTTAAAAATTTAAAAATAATTGTCAACTGGCAATTCATTTTTTTCCCCTCTAGTTGTGCAGACCAATGATATTTTGAGAGGTATGTCACTCATTATTTTTAGCCAATTTCTCCCTTCGTTCTGCTGTTTTGCTCTCCCAAAGGAGCTCTCCTCCCCCATTCTTGTAAAGATCGCTTGTGTGGGATTTTACCCAGTAATCTAAAGCCTCTGTTGCTGTGTCCAGCAAGTACTTTGGGCCCCAGGTTATCATCTCCCTGTCCACTTCACTTTCATCTTGTAGTATTGTGGAGCAACTCATGGTCAATGAATGTGGTGGTCAAGAGGCAAACATAAGAGCCCAGACCTGCCCCGGGAGCACACATTCACACAACCGATGGGTGCAGGTCTGCGTGGGTGGTGCAGAGAGCTGTCCCTCAAAGGCTATAAATCTGATTATTAACAGACTACTAACTCACAGACACATTGGTAACAGTAGTTAGTTTTGTTTACCTAAGTTCTAATAATTATCACCTGAATTCATGAGCTGAAACTGGTAATTGTTGATGGATTACTTAATACTTAGATCAAACTTCAGATTAAAACTTAAGTTGCCTACTAATACTTGATTTTCTTGGTATCTGAGTCTATGCTCACTTATTTCTTACCTATTTGCTAAATATTTTCTTGAAGTGTATTTCAGAGAAGGCTTTCTGTTAGACAGTTGAAGTTAAAAGTTAAAATGTATCCTTCAACTTCTGGAAAAGGACCCACAGAAATTATCAGGGAATTGGGAATAATTTGTAAAGGAAAGCTAATTCCTGACTGGGTAAATATGAAGGGTTGTATTGTGTAAGTTAGCCTGAACAGTCGTATCCTTGAGAAAAATAGTCATCTTTGAAAAGGAGACATTATGGACTGAAAACACTTTTTTCTTTTTTTTCTTTAAGATGCTGGAGAGCAAAAGTGAACTGCTTGCAGAGTAAATTAAATACACTCAACCTGTTTGAGTGTGTGCTATGGTTTACTGCCTAAAGAGATGAGTTTAAGCTAAAGCAAGCAAACAAAAAACCCCAAACTATTTTGTTAAATAGAATTTCAATCCTCTGACTAACATTTTTCAACCTACTAACATTGTTTTGTATTTTAAGTTATGGTGTAAATCTTAACATATTTTTTTAAGCTAGAATAAGCACTCTTTGGTTGCTGTTTTCAAAAGAAGAAATTAAAAATGGAGAGCTGACTCATAGTAAGACTGGTAGGACCACTTTGAAGTGTTAAATATTTAAAAAAAAAAAATCTAGCTTTTCACCATCACCCAGTGCCATCACCCAGTGCTGTCCCTGTAGCTTCAGAGCCCACCTCCAGGTGCATGTTTTCTCCTTCAGTTCTCCAGTAAAACAGAACACTTTCTGTTATGTAAAAAGGACTTGCTATTAATGATGAATGGATAAAGTTCTCATTTTTCACATAAAACTCAACCAACTTTTGAAAAGCTTGGTTTTGTCAATATTTCACTTTTGTTCTTCCATGCTTTGCTGGAACACAAACCTCACCTATGTCTTCCAGCATAGCAGGGGATGCAGAGACACGGGCTGCAGAGGGTGGTCACTGCTGTGCTGTGGTGGAGGAGGACATCCTGTCCTCCAAACAAGGCGGGTTGTGGCAGTGTCTGGCCAGCAGAGCACAACTCTGTGGATTGGAGAAAATCACAGGGCTTCTCAGATGCTGAGGTACAATTACTGCCAAATGGGAATGTGGCAATTTTACGCTAAATAAACATAACCCTGAACAAGTAGGCTGTAATTTAAAGAAACTTTAGCCAGAGTACAGAACTCAGATGGAAGCAGAAGTTCGACTTCTGTTCCTGGCTGCTGCTGGTCTGCCCTGTGTCACTTTTTATGTTCCAGTTCCATGATGGTGGTTGTGACATCTCTATGAAATGTTTTAAACATTGCACATTTTTAAAAAAGTTATGAAAAGCATTACTTAAAAAAAAAAAAAAACACTAAAAATCACAAGCAGTAAAGCTGAGGATCAAGTAAGAAAGTAGTAAAAATGCATCTTCTGAGGAAAATCAATTTCCTCTGAACAGACTGCATCGGGCTTTGCTGTGACTGTGCCTTATTTGTGTTTTTTTCCCTGATAGAAAGCATGTGGACTGACATGAAATAATACTGTGCAGACGCTCTTAAGGAAATTCAATCCTACCCTGGGCTTTTGCCAGGCTCTCTGAGAAAGGTCAACATACTGAAGTCAATCTGCAGCATTTCACCTGATCTGGAGGTCAGGGGAAGCGTTGCACAAAATGACAAACATCTGAGAGATGTCCCTGAAAGCTATTTTCAGCTTTCGTTTGCTGGATATTGACTCATCTCCCAAATGCTGGCTTTTCCTTAGCAGAGTAGCTGCAGGCTTTTCACTGCAGTTGTAAACACAACTCCTTTCTTCTGAGGTATTTCTACATGTCCTTTGCCCAGCTCTGCCTGAAGGTGCAAATGAATGCAAAAGGCAGCACCAGCTTCTCAAAACAACTCACAAATAAAAGCAGCAGTGGTGTGTGATAAGGTGTTTTTTGCGTTTGCAGCTCGGCAGCCCCTCTCTCGGTAAGCTCCCCTGGGTGCAGCTGCTTAAGCGCTTTTATTTGCCCAGGGGCTCATCTCCCCGCGATCTGTGGTGTCTGAGAGCTGCCTGGGACCGAGTGCCAGCAGCATTCCAGCCCTGTGAGATCTCGTGGTGTGCACTGCACCTCGAGGCTGCTATTAATGTGAGCTTGGCTCGAAGCTTTCCTCCCTAGCAATAAACTGCGTTCTGGTCAGTTTGTTTTGCGTCTTAACTCTGTCTGTACGCTTTGTGACTTTAAGGGGGGATCTCATCCATTTTCTGCTCTGTTCCTTTACACGCTGCTACTGAAAGGCTCGGCGTCCCAGCTGCTACGTGATTTAGCTCGTATAAATACAGAGCGTTCCCACCGAGTACAGCACCCTCCCCCCGTCACGGAGCGGCAGGAGGGAAGCTCCCTGCCCACAGCGAAGCGGAACGGGAAG
>WBMW01000664.1:1079084-1102155 GCA_013396635.1 Penelope pileata
GGTGGCGGTGTGGCCGTTCCCTCTGCCCCAGCGCTCCCCGTGCCGCCCACCTCCGGGCACAGAGCACAGGTGGAGAAATGCCGATGTGCGTACAGTGTGGAAAAACGAGGTATAAAGCGTAACAGTTCTTTTCTCGTTGTTTGTAAGGTATCTTCACGTTTTGATGATCTTCTGGTCGTTTGTGGCTGGCGTCGTCACGTTCTACTGCTCGCTGGGGCCGGATTCCCTCCTGCCCAACATTCTGTTCACCATAAAATACAAGCCCAAGGTGAGTACCTCTGTCAGTGTTCTTGTGCTTCCTCTGCGTTTGGTGGCAGTGGGCGTGGGTAGCAATCCCGTGCAGTTCTAGCTGCTTGTAGAGTCCTAGGTGTCTGTAGTTCATGTTGGCGTACTGACAGATCTCGTGGCGTGTATGTGATGATTAAGACCTCTGATTCCTCCTGTATTTGTGCACAGGCCTGTCAGATCTACAAGTATGTAGATAAGTCTGTGAAGCTCGTTGCTGGGAGCATTTTGGGATGTTGCTTTTTAACCATTTTGCTCATTTTTCACTCGGCATTTCAGTACCAAGTAGCTTAGCTTAGAAACTATTTAATTGCATACTATTTTATCAAGACTTCTTCTTTTTTAAAGGTGTCCTTCCTTTTGTAAGCAAGTCCTAAATCTTCTTTGTTGATTGTAGTCAGACTTATGTAAGCTGTGCTGGACTTAAAACAAGAAACATTCCTAAGGAAAACAAGAAAATCCTTGTTTTCTATCTTCAGTGCTATGAACAAAGCAAGACTGGCAGAAAAACCATTTGGTCTGATTCCATACTGGCTGATGTATGGGGAGGTAGAGGTGTGAAAGGGTATCTGTCATCTTAAACTTCATTTTAGTGGAAGTGATTTTTCTGGTCACTCCAGTGGTTTCTCATACAGTGCCTCGTTACCTTGTTTTCCTGCTGGGAAAACAGCTTTGTCTTTCTACTGTTCAATTTTTTATAATTGTATACTCTAAAGGGAAATTTACTGATCTGTTTTATGAACGTCATAGTTTTTGAAGGATATAAACTTGTCCAAATATTTTCTTCTAGCAACTGGAATTGCCGGAGCTATTTCCCCACGGTCACAGTTGTGCTGTGTGTGGCAAGGTCAAATGCAAGAGGCACAGGTAAATTAAATATGTGGCACTGATAATCCTGGTATTTCTCACGTTTTGTACACGTTAGCAGGAAACTTGCAGTATTGTTACATCTGCTTTTCCATGCTTTCCTACAGACCTGCTTTGCTTCTGGAAAACTATCAGCCATGGCTGGATCTGAAAGTGCCTTCGAAGGTTGATGCATCCCTGTCGGAGGTAATTGCTGCTTCATTTCTTTTGTTCCTTGCAATTCGGTGAGTTTTTAAATTGTATGTTTCTTTGACCTGTTACTTCTGGTTCTGTAGATGAGTCAGACGTGCTTACCATGTACGTTAACTTTTTGCGTGAAAATCAAATCAAAAGAGTATGTGCTGGGTGTATAAGATGACTCTCACCGGGACTCAAGGAATATCTTGCAAATTGGGGAGTATACAGGAAAGATCAGTTATAAATAAGTGGCTGAAAAGCATGTCTGATTCTTGAAAGGTCATGGATTTCAGCCTCCTTGGTTTGTGCAAGTTGAGAGATGATTTGCTGCAGTTACAAAAATTATGAAATTCGGTGATGAAGTTAAATGTGATTGTAGCTATTTAAAATTATCAGACAAAGCTGTAACATGGTCAAAAAAAGAAGCTAGTGGATTTGTTCAAAAAGGAGTAGCCTAATTACTTCTTTCTAGTAAATCAGGGATTTTGTTTTGTTCTTTTTTCTTTAGAAAATATCTGAGGAAGTATTTTGCTTTTGGATTGTTCATTTTTTCCACTTTGTTGGTACTTCATGAAGTATGTTGGCATCTACGTATGTAATCTTCTATTCTTTTTGAAAGCTAAGATAATACGCAAACAGTTGTGTACCTTAGTTTCCATTTTTTAGTTTCCCCTTTTGGAGCTTTATAGTGCAAAAGGAGGAATGTCAGAATTGAGCAGTCTAACATGTCAGCTCTCACAGCGAGCAACCTGGTGTGTGAAGCCAACTGAAGCTAACTCCTTAATTCAGCCCTGTGTGATGGTGTTCAGAGGGTGGGTGTCCCGTAGCAAAACGGAGGGATGGACAGCTGAGGACTGCTTAGAAAAAGAAACAAACAAAAGTGCCCACAAAATCCAACCAACCAAAAAAAAAAAAAACAAACACAGAGCTAACTTGTTTACTTCCTTTAGTTTAGTGGAGTGACTTCCTCTGCAATTTCAGAAGCAATTTTATGCTAGAAAATTTCTTTGTAGTGTTACTCAGAAGAGAGCTGAGTAGATACTATAGTTATCTTTTAAGGGTGATGTTTGAAATGTGTTGCTACACAATGGCACTTTGTATTTGATTGTTGGTACTGTAGCCTTTACCAAAGTACTGTGGGTCTTTCTGTTGGTTGCTTTTTTTTTTTTTTTTTTCCCCTGACATGTCCCTGAGCCTGCTTTATTGAGCAGCTCAGCCATGGCTTTTGTATATTCGTGCCACGTTTTTCATTCCTTTCTTTTCTGGAGAGAGTTGCCAGACCTGGGTTCTGTACGGTCCTGGCACAGTGAGGCAAGGTCATAACCTTTGGTGGGCCCAAACAGACTTCTGTCATGCACTTGAGTCACCTTTTTCATGTGTTTAGGATGCTATCTGTAATGAGAAATCTCACTGTGTTGTTCACTGTTGGAACCATTCTGTACCGGTTAAAAGGGTAGCGCCATATTCCTTCCTCTTCATCGTCAGCACTGGAGATGCAGCATCAACCGTATGTCTGGAACTGGATAGCCTTCTTGGGGCTGGAAGGAGAGGCTGCTCTTCTTTTCTTTTGTGGGTTAATCATGCGTTAGGGGAAAGCTGATACAGTTAGAAGTGAATTAACAGTAATGAGATTCCAAGGAGCATGGAGTGCAGCCTGCTTCTGTAAAGCAGATTCTTCAAATAATTAAAATAATTCTGGGATTTTTTAAATTAGTTTTTTTCTAGTTCTTTTTTTGCAGGTTGAAAAATTTTAACAGCATTCTAATTTCTGGATGTTTCTAATCTCAGTCAGTTGTATAGTCTTCAGGCATAGGTTTTCCAGTGCTTACCGAGTAGTTTGAATTAAACTTTTGAAAGAGAATAAATCCAAGTTCTTCTCAGAAATATGGATTTTTCACCTTGGATTATGGTGACAGTTTGTCTTGCTTTGCCGATTCTTAATCTTTTGTTTTGCTTATCTAGCTGCTGTATTGTTTCTAGCTGCTGTATTGTTTAGAACAATTAGAGAAACCTGTGCCTCCCACACTTCATTCATGGTTATTGCTATAGTTGAGTTCTGTACTGCCTCAACCATGCCTCTGTCAATATTTGATAGTTTGGGCTGTATCCTGCCTGAAAGTGTGCAGGTCAGTTTGCAAGTTCTTTATTCCATTTTGTTTTACATTAGTTTCCCAGTGTTTTCTTTCTTTTGAATTAGGATATGATTTCTGTTGCTTGGCTCTATGTTAAATATAACCAAGGTGTTACAGATTACATAAAGGAGAATCAAATTCTGTTCTTCAGTTAATGAGCTCTCATCTCTACTTACAAAGGATGTTTGCAAATTAAATGTGCAGTAAGCTGCTCATTTTCTCTTGATCAGCATCATGAAAGAAATGGGTTAGTGGATCAGCGTGCTGTCTGTTGAACTCACTGATTTTTCATTAACTTCTAGGTTTTCAGGTTCTTGCTTTTAGTTTGGGACCAGAAAAAAATGGACAAATGAATGACAAGAAGTTAGTTACTACCCGAGCCTGCTCCTTGCCAGTGCAGAGCTCCTCTTGTTGCTCGGTGTCCTGCATGCCTTCACATTAGGAACTGCTTGTTCTGCCCTCAGGAAGCAGCCTCTGCTATGTATTTTTACAGTCTTTTAGGACTTTTTATATTGTATCTGTGGTTAACTTATCAAATTCCTGCTACTATCCAGTCCAGTTTGGCCTGGTGGTTCTGGCTGCTACTGGACCATTTATCACTCAGCTCTTACAGTTCCTCTTCCTGGCAACTGGAGTCTGTTCTATGGCAGTTCACAGAAAGCTCATCTCAGCAGCTAGAGACTGACTGGCTTGCAATGTTGTACAGCTTGTTAGAAATAAATTTCTTTTTTTTTTAGAAATTTTTCTTTTTTTTTTCTTAGCTGCTTCTTATACTGCTACCTGCTGCATTTGCTTGTACACTTTGGAATCTCTTTCAAATTGAAAATTCACACATGCTGTAGGACCAGTACTTTTGTGAAATACTTGAAAAATAGGTAGGCTCTCGATGAAATGACTCATCATTTAAATTTATAGCTGGAGAATAAGCCTTTCTAGAAAAGGAAATTGCTTATCATTAACTAGCATTCTTTGAGGTGTCCTATCTACTCTGTTGGCACGTGTGCACAATGTAATTGAGCTTGAGTGATATTTTTGTGTCGCCAAACTGGAAGCGGGTACACGTGTCCTGCTTCCCTAGTGCTTTGTGAGACTAGTGAATGGAACATCCCACGTAACTGCCTCTGCTGTGCTGTGTGCTCAGCAAATGTGTGAATAGGGATTACTTTCTGTGTGTCCAGGATCAAGGTGGTTATTTATTTTCATTTGTTTTTAAGGTCATACCTAACTTGAATTCTAATAGAATGTATCTTGACCACTGACATATGAACTTCAGATGTATTTTGAGTTAGTTATTTGCTTGATCTTTGTCTGAATGGGACTGTCTGCATGGCAGTGTCCTGAGCCTTTGCTTACAGTGTGGCTCTGGAGGCAAGAGATAACAAGAGGAACACTGACAAGCCTGAATTGTTTCAAGTGGAAGTCGGTTACTGCAAACATGGGATCAATCTGAAGAAGACCTTATTGAGAAGGTGGCGTGGGCCATCTGGTCTCATATCTTTCCTGCTCTCCTTGCTGGTTCAATAACCACAGGAAGAGTTTTCTCGGAATTGTGCATGTTTGGTTTAACTAGTAGTAAAAACCAAGATTTCCCACTGTTGGGAGCAATTCTTAGCGACTGTAGAAGCCTCGGGGCTGCGGGCTAGAAGTGTCAATAAGATATGTTGGCAGCTGATGAACTGAAGTTGCAGTAATGTGTGTCTGATGGATGAGCTTTCAGCTACAAGGCAGTGGTCACAGATAAAGAAACCTTAAGGGGAGTGCATTGTAATCCCTTTGAGTACATCTTATGCTTGAAGGCTGTCCAAGTACACTTATTGCTCCAAGGGGAAGATGATCTACTATAATTGCTCTTGTTAGGGAGGTGCATAGCAAACGTAGAGGAAGAAAAGTGATCTTTTAAGTGATGTAGAGGCATAGTGTGGATTTTTCTGCAGGTCTTTCCTTTTGATAAGCACTTCTTCAAAAGCGTCTGTGGTCTGACCCTTGAAAGAAGTTTTTGTTAGAAACTCTGCATGAACAAAAATGATGTTTAAGTACTCGTGGGACTGAGGTTTCTAGAGTAAATTGGTGGATTATGTACAGGCTGTGTTACGGAAGGCATGAATGAAATTGTCTTGAGTACTCTGACCTTTTGCTGTTAAAGCCGTTGGTCTGTGTTTGACTGAAGCTAGGTTTGATTTCCTACCTATTGTCTGAAGATTAACTTCCAAAGAAGATTCTCAGGAATTTTTTTATTTTTTCTCTGACCTGGGAAGTAAAGCATCTGTTAGGTTGTCTCCCCTCTCCTTCTGACGGAAATATGAGATGGGGGGAGAAAAGGTGTTTTAGCTTATCCATCCATTATCAGCCTGTGATCCTGTTGCAATTTCAAGGTTTCAGAAAAGCTTTGGTCCTGGCGTTACATAATTAAGGCTTTAGACTGGATGGGGAAATCTGGAACAAAACTTATGCACCAGCAAGTAAAAAAAAAATCACTAAAAATCTGTTCATGATATAGCACTTAGTGGTAGGAGAAAAGACATTAACCACTTTATGCAGTCCAAAATACAGACACCTAAAATAATTCCAAACAGGAAACCATCAAAGTCAGTTATTCATTCAATTAATGAGCTTACCTCTGCTTACAAAGGATGTTTGCAAATCAAATCTGCAGAAAGCTGCTCAGTTACCCTTGATGAGCATCATGAACGAAATGAGTTAGTGGATCAGAGCACTGTTTCTTGATCTCATCAATGTCATTGATTTTTAAGTTTTCAGATTCTTGCTTTTAGTATGGGACCATTTTTCTCTCTCTTTTTTTTTTTCCCTAAAAGTAATAAAATGGACAAATGAATGGCGAGAAGTTAGACACCTAAAATTATCCCAAACTGGAAAGCATCCCTTCAGAGAGGGTGAAGGAACAAGATTTCTCCTTCCCTCTGAAAAACAAAGGGAGGAAAGCCCCTGAAATGAAATAGTTGCAAAAGGAAGAGTGTCTTATCAAATTTGAGTAGACTATTCTTAGTAGGGAAGACAGAGAGTGCTCATCAACTGCTCAAGTCAGAAGAGTTGAGAGGAGTTAAAAAGACCATGGTGAGCATATTACTGAGGGTGCTTTATCTGACTGTGAGTGGAGCAGGGGCGTGTTGTGCCCTAAAGTTAGCATAAATTTAGTAAGTCTTGGATTTTTGTAGTGCACACACGCTCAGTGTGAATGAGAGCAGCCTCAAATCTTCTAAGAACAATACTTTTCACATAAATTAGGCTTTGATATCAGCTGTTCAGCTTTACTTTCAAACAGGTCTGATACTTTTCTTTGTACACCATGGCAGTGACAGGGGAAGGTAGTACAGAGCACATCATGGGTTATAGTGAGGGAGGAAAAATCTCTCAAAAACATCATCCTTCCTTCTCCTTTTTCTCGGCACTGTTTCCCCTTCCCTTCAGAAGCTCTCTTTTTGCTGTTAGTGGTGCAGGCCTTGTAACAGTGTCTTGAACTGTTTGTGTAGGTGTGAGGAGAGGTGTCAGAGCTGCACTTGGGTGGGCAGTACACTTTCTGTACATGGTGGTGGCAGCCAGCTGATAGAACTGGGACTGCCACCCTCCCTGCCTCCCTCTGTGCTCTGATTCTGAAAACCAAGCGGAACCAGGATGTCCATGTGGCATGGGTACAACAGCTCTGCTTCCTTCTGAGGAATCCAGGTTTTTCAGCATGGAAAAAGCAGCCATGGGCTTGGCTTGTGAGGAACAGGTTTGTTGGAAAGGATGGAGAAGTTTCTCTGATGGAGATCTGCGTAGGTGGAATATACAGAGGCTGGGAACAAGAAAGAGAAAGCCATGAGGACACATGCAGGACATGGATTTTGGAAGTGCTCTGGTTAGGGCCTCAGGAAGTGGCTGCACCATAAGGCAGGCTTTGTTGAAAGCTGTGGTGCAGGATTTGGAGGAAGGAGAATGTTGTCTCTGTATACTGCCTTTTAGAATTCTTTTACTTTCTTTGGGAGTGATAAGCATGCTATATGAACCCTCTTGGAGGGTGGAGGAGAGTCAGAAAATATGGAGGTTTGCATGACAAGGAATGGATGTATGAATTCGGAATGGGTGGCTGTGCATGTGGGACACTAGGCACTGCCTCAGAAAAGGACCTGACCTGAGAAATTAGGGAAGTGCTGTCTGAAGCCAGGGTCCATTTTTCTGGAGGAACATCACCATAGTGCTGTGCTTTGCGTTGTCCATTGTACCAGTGGGAGCAAGTTCACTTTGATACCACATAAAACCATCAGTTGATTACTCTGTGCCCAAAGTACTGGTTATTATGCAAAATGATTGATCTTACTGTAGGACTGCAACATATTTATCTGTATGTTAAAACTTTGTGATGTAGGAGATTATTCTGTGGTGTTTGTGTTTTTAACTCCTCTAACGAGGACTTACAGTACACTTGTTTATTTTGCAATGTCTTTGTTTCTGTTCTGCACAGGTGCTTGAACTGGTGCTGGAAAACTTCATTTATCCATGGTACAGGTATGAGCTTTACCTAAAGGTTACTATTTTTGAATAACATAAATATAATTCTTTACTCAAAGCGTGGTGAGGCACTGGCACAGCTGCCCAAAGAAGCTGTGGGTGCCCAATCCCTGGAGGCACTCAAGGCCAGATCGGATGGGGCCCTGGGCAGCCTGATCCAGTGGGTGGTGACCCTGCCCATGGCAGGGGGTGGAACTGGGTGGGCTTTAAGGTCCCTTCCAACCCAAACCATTCTGTGATTCTATGATACTCAAACTGAAAATAAGCATTTATTTTTCTTTTAAAAATAGATAAGACACACCTCTTAAGTGCCACCATTTCATCATTTTGTTCTCTCTTATGCAGGATAGAACAGGCCTTTTAATAATTTAGACATAATAGAGATTGTTCTGAAAATTTTATTTCATCCTAAGACCACATTTTTAGATTATTTGTTTTTAAATATTACTTTTCTAAAAGCTTTCACTTGGAAATACATACGGTGCATTTAAAACGTTATAGAAAGTAAACTGAACTACAGTTATTACCAGACTAAAGGCATTCTCATCTTTCACATCTCTTAAAAAAAATCTTGAAATACTTCAGTTTTTTAAAAACAAGAATTCCACTTTTGATAGATACAGAAAAGATACTCTAAATGCACCCTGTAGCCCTTTAGTTGATTTGCTGAGATTTAAGGCTGTGGGCGGCTATGCTGAGCTGAGTAGAGTAGTGTTGTGTAAATAACTTTAAAATAGTATATAAAGAAGATACTATAACTGTAAATCAGTGCTTCAGAGTTCTTTGTAGGAAGATATTAAAAGAAGTTCAAATGAAAATTGTAATTGATCATGCCATCACTAATACGTTAAAACATTTTGCCTTAATTCTGAATTCATCTTCTTCATTAGATCAAGTGAATCAACTTTGCTAAAGGCAATTTATGATTTTGAATTCTATTCTCTGCTGTTTTTTTTTCTCCTTGTCTGAGATCTAAAATTTCTGGGCAGGCTTTTTTTTGCCTGATTGGTTTTTGATTGTGGCAAGTGTTTGCTTGTGTCACATCTGTCTTTGCTGAGTGATGAATACATTCAAGTATGAAACTCAGCTGCTTGTGCAAACAGCAGAGGGAGCTTGAGCACCACGTATTGTCAGCAATCAAGCTGGAAAACTCAAGGTTTTTCACTTTCAAGTACAGAAAACTAGAGGGTGCTCTGTTGAGTTTGATAAAGTAAGAAACATAAGGAGACCATCTTCTGTGTTTCACAGTTTGAAATTAGACAGGATTTTTTGGCTGGTGGAAGGTCGCTTCCACATTTCACTTGTTGTGGACTTGCAAGAACATTTGTGTTCCATGTATTACTTGCAAGTGCCCAAGATGGCTACAGTCTGGAATACATCATATAGTTGGCACAGGAGTATGTGTAGCTGGAAGTGCAGCACAAAATAAACCTGGTACAGAGCCAGCCAGCCTAGGCTGTGCTACATCTTGCCTCCTGGTGAGCTGTCCTTGGCTTTATGTGGCTGCACCTCTGATTTTTAACTAGCTCCTAAATCCACACCATGTTGATCAGACCTAACGAACTTTCCATGAACCTGAAGTTCTGGGAGTTCAGTGAGCTGTAGTGCGATGATGTTTCTAATTCTGCAGGGAAAGGGCTGTTTCCTGAAAGGTTCACAGGTTTCAGCCCAATAGTAGCATTGTCAGCTCTGGACTCAATTCTCTGTAGACATCCACATGTTTCTGTGCTTTGTTGTGGTTTCCAGGAGTTGTCATGTAGGTTAAAATACAAAATTAAACATCCCTAAACTTGGTTTAATTTTGGGTAATGAAAATTTGTGCTTAAAATCTCGTGAAAACTACTGAAATAGGTAGTTGTAACTATGGGAATTGCTTGTTTGGTGTTTCGTACAGTGTATGTATACTGGTTGTATTCCAATATTTGTTTATTTTTCAACTGTATGAAGAGAACAGACTATAGGTGTAAGCAATCCAAGTTTACAGAGCTACAAAACACCAGCCTGGGTCTATTGTTTATGCTGCTCAATAACACTACGTAATGTCTTGCTTTTACCAATTTATTTCTGATTCTAAGTAGACAAGTTTAAAGTTTGAATGTGTTACTCTATGCTTACTGGTTTTCTTGTCATTGATGCTATTGCAGCTCCAGTTCTTTAGATTCTAATCTACATCACTACATTTTTATAATATATTACTATGAAAATTTTCTTCTCTTGATGACTAAAATCAGTGTTTTCACATATGCAGATGCTTCTGTCTCAGATGCAAATAATGTAGTAAAATTTCAGGATTTATATTGAATTACAAAGTATAAGCTTAGTTTTATCAGCTTGCAATCTTAATACTTTTTATAAGAGTTGGTCAAATTTCATGAGGATAGTTGACAAACAGAAAAAGAATGACTTCAGTATTTTATATGGTTTTCATTTATCAGTGGATCCCATAAGACTTTGCATGCACCAGCAGTTGGGTGTATCTCTTTTGAAATATTTGACTCAGTGACTGTTTATAACTAACAGACTGAGTCTTTTTCTTTTAGTAAAACTCTCCATTATACCAACGTTTGATTTTTTTTAGTTTTTCCTTGAATTCTGGGAAAATGCAGCCAACATAAAAAAAAAAAAAANCAAGCAAGTTATTTGGACCTTCCAGTGTGTCACTGGAGATTTGGGATATTACAGGTGCTTGATGTTCTTTTAACCAGCCTTCAGTCCACTGATGATTAATAGAACATCTCTGCAGACCTGTGGCACTTCATGAAAGTACGTGGCATAAAGTTGTGTCCAAGAAGAGTTAGCCAAAATACTGATTATCCAAGTGTCAATAAAATAATAATTTCTTGGTCCAAGTTAACTCATGTATCTTACTATCTGTCAAATATTAGTAATACAGCCATATAATTTGTTTGCTAATCCCTTGGCTTCCTCGCACAGTGTAGCTATTTGCTAGCCACATTGCTTCCAAAATGTGAGCTGATGATCTTAAAACAAACCAAGCCTTCCCCTATGGTATTATTTATCAGCACAGGATTAGCTGTTGGAGGATTGTTGTGTTTCTCCTGCCAGGCCACTTTGTTTGAAGTGTCTTTTCATGCAGTTAGCTACATCCTTTGGTTACCAGGTCACCAATATCTATAGCTAAGAGGTCACCCTCAACATGAGTTTGGATGCTAAACATCCCAGGCTAACATTGCTTTAAAAAATCTGATGCTTAATAATGTAAAATGATGTTATGGGCGTAACAATTTGATTTTCAAACATAATTGTTGCTACTTGCACTATTTTTTTTGTGTGTTAACACAAACGTTGTTTGCAATTAAAACACGGGCTGAACCATTTGGGAGTCTGCATATGCATTCTGCAAAGTAAAAGCTGGGATGGCTTTTGCAGATGGGTCAACAGCTAAGGCAGGATGTAGCTTTCTTTGTTGTGCCACTGCTATTATAATGCAGTTTTATCAGTATCGACTTGTGTTCTCATGTCCATATGTGCTTTAACTTTTGTGTGCTTTTATTTGTTCCATTGTGTTTTATGAAGTGCCAATTATTATGGTCTTTTTTTCCACTCAAGTTAGTTGCAATTTCTGCACCTAAGACATAGTGTATTTCCCACTTTCATCTAGTTTCCACCCAAAAGACATGGAATTAAGTATTTTTCTTTCATACTCAACTTCAAGTACTTTTGACATCATTTTTCACTGAACATAATGTACTGCAGCAGATGGAAACTGTTACGCTAGATTAAAAATTTAGATGGTGTTTTGACACAGTGATTTGGGAATGTTTTAAGTTCCTTATTTCTTTTTTTCCCAAGCAGAAACCAAGTTAAATAACTTCAATTGTTTCACGTGGCTATAGGATGAGGTTCTTGTCTTCTGTATAGTTTCTTCATTTGAAATCTTGTAATGTATAAGATTGGGGACTATGCAGTATGGAAAATCCACTTACCCCAGCTTAACTGGCGTAGGTGCTTGCGGTACTCTTATTCCAAAGAATTTACAAAGACTTTGTGCCACTGAAATAGGAATCACTGTTTTCACATATGTGGAAACTAAGTTAGATTTTACTTGGTCAAAATCACACAGACAATGTATTAGAGAAGGAATTGGTTTGTGATTCTGATTTACACTCAGATGTTTTAAGTCACTGTTGAGTGCACAGACGCTGGGAATGCTGTGTATTTTGTTCAGATAGAAGACTGCTTGCCCTCTGCCCATGCTTCACAGCTTTCTCTTCAGTTAATGTCTGTTGATGTGCCCCTTTTGAATGTTGTTATTTCAGTTTTTCATAGTGTCACAAGTATTATAGTTGGATAAATATAAACATATTTTTTCTTCCTTACACAACTTGTTTTTATAACACTGCAGAAATATTACTGATGATGAATCTTCTGTGGATGAACTGAGAGGCACGCTACGTTTCTTTGTATCAGTGTTAGTTCGGAGAATCCACAAGGTAAGGCCAACTTAAAGGTATGAACGCTGTTTTTCCATCTGAAATAACTGATGGCCGTCTGTAGCTAGTTCCTTAATTTTTTAAATGGTGATTCCAAAGTCAATCTTTTAGGTAGAACAGCAGTTTCCATGTAAGTTTCTTTTTTGTGTTATCTGTTCCCTGCTTTTGGTGCTCATACTGTTCCTAGTTATAAACCACCTTGGAAGATTCATGCAAGTGGAAGTCTTCTTGACACCAGTGCGAGGCGTTATTCAAACCTTGAGATGATTTCTTAGCTGCCTTTTGGTGACTTAATCCAAGTGGAAAAATTTTTGAAATTTCTTGAGAAAATTCTTAGAAATTGGTCTCATGACTTCTCATTCCTTGGGTTCTTTGAATACAGCCAAGGTCCTTACGTTATCTATGAATAATAGACTCTAGGTGAGTAGCTCACTGTAAGAATTAAAATTATGTCATTCTTATACCAACATAGTTCTTAGGAAACATTCTGCAGGGTAAATTTTAAACATCAAAACTATTTGTTAGTGATGTTTAATATACTAGCACAAATACCCAATATTCTGGTAAAGTGCTTCAAGGCCTGTTTTACAGGAACAGCTTCTGAATTTCTGGCTGTTCTAAGTAGGGAGAGATGCTAACTCAATTTCCAGATTTATTCAGTGTTGGCCCCTTTGTTGGATCAGCTACTAGAAATGCGTGTCTTTCTTCCTCCTTAGTAACAGCAATATTTTCTGAACTGCAAGTTGTACGTGCACTCTGTGATGACTGATGAACAGCCTGAATTTGTTCTTGTTATATATCAAATCCAGATGACTTTCCTGTTTACTGGAGCTCAAGTATGTTGCTTTTAAAGTGAACCTGGGGAAAAATGAGAAAATTATCTTTGTAGTACAGACATTATGTAGAGATTTGGAAGTGAAATAAATCTTTCTAAGTGGAAAATCCAGAGTGAGGTCTTAAAATTTGATTTGGAGTTCTAACATAACGCAGGTATTGCATTGTTTCTAGGTCCATTGTTGGTTCAGAAAATAGTTGTCTCCTCTGTTGATCTTATTACAAGGTATTGATTGTTATCTCAGATCAACTGTAGTGTCTGTCAAGTTAGAATTTAAGTATTAATTCATCATGCCTGGCTTTGTCAGTAATAAAGTAATTATATTCAATTCTGTGACTGATTAGACAATATATGCAACAAAAACGCAAGCATGTCTAAGTATTAAGAACTGCCAGGGGAACTACAAAACAAAGGCCGTTGCAAAAACACGTTTCACTTTACAAATGTTTAGATTTGTTTCCATCCTATAGAATAATATAATTTATTTTGTCTCTTTGCATGAAGTGTTACAGATATCTCAAGCAAAAAGGTGCTAATAATAACTTTGTGATTTGGAACAAAATTCAAACATGGCGTGCTCAGTCATATAGAGGAACATGTTATCTCATGCTATACTTTTTTTTTTCCACCCTGTGTTTCTGCTGAATAAGTGTTCCTATGTGTGCACACACCCACATACAGATTCAGACAGCATGAGCTAACAGTTGTAATGCATATACAACTGAAAATGCGCGTGAAATAAGAGGGGATATGCAAGTTGCAAATAAAATACCTTTTTTTTTTTTCCATCTTTGGATCCCTAGTTTAGAGCTTCAGTAGTT
This sequence comes from Penelope pileata, assembly GCA_013396635.1. Lineage (NCBI taxonomy): Eukaryota > Metazoa > Chordata > Aves > Galliformes > Cracidae > Penelope > Penelope pileata. The sequence continues at coordinate 1,093,162 of WBMW01000664.1, forward strand.
AGCTGATAAGGGTTATGATAGAATGTTTTATAGCATTTTAAGTGTGATCCAGTGGCTTTTATAACTTAATTTGAGGAAAACATCAGCGCAGATCGCAAAATATGTCTTTATAGCTTTGCCAAACAACTGTATTTGATTTGAAGTTATTATTAAATGCTTGAAAGCTATAGCTCTGGCTAATGGAGATAAAATTTTAAATTCTGGAATTACTATGTATAGAGGGAAAGAGACATTTTTCCTTTTCTAAGTTAGGTCTTTATTCTTGTTGCTGAAGAATCTTCTGCTTTTGAATTAAGACTTAGAATTACAAATTGCTTCAGTGAAAAGTATTCTTTTGCGTTCTGTTTAATTGGAATTTTTGAGGTGTGGTTATTGAACAAAGTAGCTAGCACTTTGGTCCAGTCAGGTCTGAAAAACATGCTGAAAAACAATTTTTTTTTTTTTCAACTTTACCCTTGCTGGGGTCATTTTTGGGTTGGTTATGGATGTTTAAGGGAAACTAAAGGGTTTTCCTTTGTGTGGTAATAGCCCTGCATTAGGTTGTTGTTGATGCTGAAGTAGAACCTGTCCTTTGACAAAACGTTCAGTTTGCTTGCTGTGCTCCTTGAATTACCCGTGCAGAAATGAGCACTCCCCTATCCCAGCATTCCATAGGAAACTCTTTGCTCTATTGAAATACAGGTGAAGCACAAGTCCCAAATGACAGGGTTTTGCACTGATGAGCAGAAGGTCCTACCTTCTTTGCTTAGGAGCAGAAGTTGGCCTGAATTTAGCTACTTTTAGGCCATTCTGGTCTAGCTTGTATGGGCTGACCAGATGAAGTCATAGCTGCGCACTTCAGATGTTTGATGTGTGCACCATAAAACTTTTCTCTTAGCTCTGATGGCCTTTGCAATTACAGTCTCCTTCCTAATCGGCACTTCATTACTTAAGATCTTTATTTAGTCTTGAGGAGGGACAAGCCACATGAGGAATTCTGAACACTTTCAGTTGTGTGTTTCTGCTTTTCTGGGATATCCTTTTTTCTCACCTGAAGTGGCGGGAATGTGATCCGTAAATCCATTTCTAGATAAGTTCCTATGTGACTACTGCATCTGAAAAGGCAGAATCCCTTGAAACTGTACGGTCTGGGGACTGACTGCCTGTGGAGAGCAGCAAAGGGCCTGTGTCTCATTGCAGACAATAAGCTGAACATGAGCCAGCAAATAAGATCAACAGCATCATGGAGTGCCTTAGGAACAGAGACAATCAATCACGGAAAATGTTTATCTCCCTTTACTTGGTTTGGACTTGTTTGGACGGCAACATCTTAGTGCAGTGTCTGGGATATCGTGTCCAGTTTGGGGCTCCACGGTACAAAAAGAGGCATTGATAGAGTGAAGCAAGTTCAGCCAAGGGCCACCAAGATCATCAGGGCTGGAGCACTTGACCTGTGAGGAGGTGACTGCCTTCATCTCCGGAAGCTTTCAACACGAGGGAGGATGCAGCCCTGAGCACCATAATCTGAGCCTGCTTTGAGCGGGAGGATGGGCTAAGATATCCTGAGGTCTGTTTGTGCCTGAATTATTCTGTAATTCTTTTTTTGTTCTTGTAGCCATCAAGGAAAGTATGAATGCAGGACTCTGACTAATGAAATCTTTGATTAATTCACATATGCAGAATTACTGCTTTTTGTTTGGCAACCTAAAAAGGATCATATAATATATTGTTGTTGGCACTAAAAGTGGTCTTGACCTCAGTAACTCAAATTCTCATTTAGTTCTGCCATATCTGACCTGAAACTTTCTCTTTTTTCCTGTGTATGCTTAGGGAGGAGCATTTTACTTTGCTTTTAGATCTTGTAGACATAAGATTGCTGAAAAGAGTTAAGGTATGTAAATACTAGAAGCAGGATATGATTTACTTAGAATCATAGAACAGCTTAGGTTGCCTTTGGTGGTGGTCAAATCTTCACGCAGAGCTAGACTTCATTTAGGGTGACCTGAAAATCAAGTTGTATCACTATAATTATTGCAATGGAAGGATCACATGGATAACAAGCTGAAAATAAATGTTGGGAATATTGTTTATGACCTTAAGTTCTTCATGATGTTGTATGCTTCGCCTGCAAGAACGAGCGTCAGTTTATCTAGAGAGAATTTATTGGTTGTTTCTGAAGGATTCTTTTTGTGGTTACAATGGGTATGTCAAAGCAAATTAATGTGTTTGATAGTTGTTGTCTTTAATATGGTTTGGGAGAGAAACTGGAATAATTCTGTTTTTATTTTGAAACTATTTAGGTGGATATTCCAACTGTGGTAACAAAGAAAATGCTCAAGGCAGCAATGAAACATATAGAAGTGATAGCCAAAGCCAGGCAGAAAGGTACTGTAAAGGCTTAATGTGTTGTCAATTTCAGATGGCAAGTATAAAAGTTTATTTTTGCATGTTTGTCGTTGCCGGCTAAATCTTTTCATCATCGCTGCTTTCTATTTAAAATAAATCATTTCACATTTTTCTTCTGGAATTGGAGGCTGCTAAGACAAGGAAAATGTTATGATATGAAGAACACTTCAGCTTTGAATTCCAGCATTTGTATATCTCCATAATTTTGAAGTACTAAACTTCTTTATCTGTATGGTATACGAGAATGTTTTTGTCTGCTCAGAGCAATCGAGATCATCTAGCAGTGCTTCCTGAAGACTTTCTTCTGTGTTCCAGCTAAGCAATTGTAAACAAAAGGAGTTGCTTGTCTCTGCACCATAACATAAATCTAACTCCTGTAGCTAGAATGAGTTCACACCTAACACTGATTTACTGTCTGCACCTTAATGTGGTGGAGTTGTTGATTGTTAAAAAGATGTCTGTGTTTATAAACAGTGGATAGTTTTTGAAAATGAGCACCTTTAATCATATCCAAATAAAAATATCCTTAAGCTTAGTGTAAAAATTAGTAAAAGATACAGAAGATGAAGATAATTGAAAACTATGTATTTGCTGTTCGAAAATAGTTTTTTACTTCTTTTTTGCTGGCTGTGTTCCACAGCACCGTGTCTACTAAACGTGGTTTCATTCAACTTTTAAGCATAGATGTTTACTTTCACTGAAGTCATGAACTCCCTTTCCTCAAAAACATTTGCTTGATATCCATAAATAGATATTGTTATTTGAACTTTGAAATTTTTTACTTGTCATGTGTGTAGTGGCTATGAATAACATGAGACAGTGTGATCAAATTGGATGTTTTTTATTGCACAGGAAAAATTTCAAGACATTGGATTATCCTGCAGCACTGTTTGTGTCAAATTCCATATTTCCTTTGATTTCTACAAAGAAGTTGGAAATGCTTTTCTTTAGCAGCAAACACCTGAATTTTAAATTACAGCCTTGAAAACAAAGCCATTTTCTTCAGTGGTTTAACAAAAAAGCTTCTGAGAGCAGATAGAGGAAGTGGCACCTGAAAATGACTTTTAGCAACGCTTTCTAGTAAATGCTGCTGAACCAGTTGCCTATTGTGCATTGTTTGGAAGCAGCTTTCAGGCCTTGCTTTGGTGGCTAGTTGAGCTTAGCCTTTTGTTAGTTTACTTCTTGTGTCTTTCTTAAAATGATTGCTCTAGGGAGCATTTCCTTTCTTCCTACTCTTCCTGCCTTTACCTTTCCTCACTGTCTGTGCAGACACCTCTGTGATTCATCACCTGTCATCGCCAGACTGCATGTTCCTCCTCTCTGCCTTTATTGGTGCCAGCTAGGCAGACTTACCAGACCATACGCATTGCTACATCCCCCATATCATCTGTTAGAATAGAATAGTTGGAAGGGAGCTACAAAGATCACCAAGTCCAACTCGCAGTTCTTGGTTATGAAGGATAAGCATGCAGGCTTCTGTGCTAAAGTCAATATACTGAGAACAAGCTTTAACCTTCCAGATAACAGGTCCATATTCCATGCCTAACCTAGTGTGGTTCTTGGCACAAGTCTGTGCTGGATTGTTAGCACAACTTGGTGTAAGTTTTTGCAGCTCAGTTCTTGCCTTTTGAAGTAATTTGGAGGAATATAAACGATTGCTGTTAATTAGTCTGTATAGTTTTTAACCTGATAAAGTATGTACTCTTTCGACACCAACCAGCTGCTTATGTGGGGCAGTGTTCTTGCAGATCCTGTGCTTGTTCTGGTTTGAGTTACGCTGTTTTTATTTGGGCTATTATACGTTCCTTCATGTTTATTTCTAAACGTTCTAAGGAGGAAATGGATAGAAGAAGATTGAATAAATGTTTAAGCTTACATTAATCTTGTGTTGCGGGCAAGATCGTAGGTAGAAGTTCAGTAAGATGGAGACCAAGAAGGAGGTCAGGAAAAAGCAAATAGAGGTGTACTTTGGGCAATACACTTCTTTTCTTTTTAGAAGAATCAAAATGTTGAATTCTTCATTAGTTATGAATGAAGAAATCATTCACAAAATCTTCAAACTGCAATTATTTGGTGAAGGAATTCATATTTTTATGTGGGATTTTTATTTTTGCATAACCAGACTTCAAAGTCTAAGCCAAGGGACTTTTCTGAAGTTACAACATCATATCCCTTTGGCAGTTGTACATGTACTGACAGTGTTACTTTTTAGCCTAAATGAAAAGCAATCACCCCTTATTTCACAATAACAAAAAGCAACAGCTTGTAATACTTTTCTTTTTTTTCCTATTTCCAGTTAAAAATGCAGAATTTTTACAGCAAGCTGCTTTAGAAGAATACGGGCCGGAACTCCATGTTGCTTTGAGAAGCCGAAGAGATGAACTTCACTACTTAAGAAAACTTACTGAACTTCTTTTTCCTTATATTTTGCCCCCCAAATCAACAGAATGCAGGTACAAAAAGTATTTAAAGTTATCTTCTTTGAAATATCCACATACTATATAATACTATTATTTTGTAGACCAAAAGAATGAATTCCAAAATAATCCTCTTCATCTCTCCTTATCCCCTTGCTTGCGTGTTCAAGGCTAGTGCTAGTCCATTGCTTGTGAATTTTTTGATCAATCTTGGAAGTGTTATAGCACACTTGAAATGTATTTTTAAATACTAAAATAGTTCCCAGTAAAATATACTATTAGTGACTTTATTCCCTTGAAAATTATGTTTAGTATGGGTAATTAATTTTTTTTATTTTTTTTTATTTTCAGATCCCTGGCACTTCTTATAAGAGAGATTCTGCCTGGTTCTGTTTTTCTTCCCTCTCTGGATTTCTTAGCTGATCCTGTAAGACTTTAAAAAAAAAACATGAATAATCTTTATTTATTTAACATTACTGTTTTCTTCCTAAGTGTATTATGGTAAAGTAAATGATGTGCAGTAGTTTATTTGCTATGGGCTTTGACTGGGTTAAAGAAAAAGGAACTTTGTGGTCAACATCTTTTTCTGTTCATTATATGTAACTGATTTGAGTGCCTAACTGATGGAACTGATTAAAAAACATCATTGGCATGATCTCTTGTGAGTGTATTTTTAATGAAGGACTACAATTCCTGTCAAATGGGAAAATGCTGTGCTAGTATAATCACCCTCAAATTGATATAACTACGTTTGCACAAGAGCTTAATTACTCGAACTCTATCTTCTTAGCAGTTTGAGTAAGCCAGCCTTTTAGCAGCTGTATTAAAATAAATTACCTTGTCCTTAATTATGTAAATTAGAAGTCATTTGTTTCTAAAGATGGAATGCTGCCATCTTTGCTTTTATGTATGTTTATTAACATGCAAAATTGCAGTACTTACAAATGTGCCACCTAACTCTAAGCAGAAGGTACTGTAGCTGTGAAAACATCAGTAGTTCATTAGGTCTGCACTGTCAGCAAAAATACCTTGTAGAGCTTCCCTCCACTGGGTGAATGTTTCTGTGCAAATCTTGAAGGAAATTCCCTGACTTGTAAATTTTTCAAGAGAGCATTGAAGGTTAACTGCCAAACAGATGTCGCCACGTGCTTTTATTTATTTATTTATTTATTTTTGGTATTACAGTCAAAGGTTTAAACTTGGTTGTAACGTAGCAGTGTGAAGATTTTAATCTAGTTTGTTGAATTTCTTTAATGTTAAATTTGTATGGTGTTTTCTTGCAGGACACTGTCAATCATTTGCTGCTGATCTTCATTGATGATAGTCCGGTGAGTACTGACAAAATCATAGTAATTTTTTCTCCTGTTAAAGAAGCTCTCTTACCCAATTGTCTTTTGTTGTTTTTTCTACAGCCTGAGAAAGCAACTGAACCGAGTTCTTCATTAGTTCCATTCCTTCAGAAATTTGCAGAGCCAAGAAATAAAAAACCATCTGTAAGCAAAGGCAACACTTACTTGCTTTCCTGCTTTGACTAAGTGTTACACCTGCAGCTTTTGCTCTACAGCTCTTTGCTTTATTTGCGTTCTCTCTGAATGTTGGAAAATTGACTGACTTCGTTTTTAATCTCCTATTAAGGTCCTGAAACTGGAATTAAAGGAGATCCGAGATCAGCAAGATCTTTTATTTCGGTTTATGAACTTCTTGAAACAAGAAGGGGCAGTCCATGTGCTGCAGTTCTGCCTGGCAGTAGGTAAGACTGTATATATGAACCGAGGTATATTTGTTCTTTAAAAAGTTTAAACATTTGCACGTTTAAGTGAACGTTCAGTCTCAGAACAAGGCAGCATTGTTAAGGATGAGATTGTGTTTCAGAATCTATGTTCGTTTACTTATGTACTGATTCTTGAATGCTGATCTTGATAACACTAATGTGGACTTTAGGTCTTAGTTGTCTTTCTGTTTATTGATAAAGGTTGTGCATTTACGAATAAAATGTTCTTGTAAGAAAAAAGTTCTGGCCACAGATGCCAAGTACAGCTGTATCTTTTAAATATGTGGTTACTAAAGTATTTCTAAAATGAGCTCTATATTGCGAAAAGAATCTCATGTTCTTTTAGCTCTAAAGCTTCTGTAAAGAGCAGAAACATAACAGGAACAGTAAAGCAGTTGAAACCTCCTCCTGTTCAGTAATCTTGGTTATGATGTAAGTAGTTGGTTTTACCATTACATAAGCATTGTCTGAAAAGCCTCCTGCTATCCAATGATAAGATTTTCTGTGAAGTTTCTCTAATTTAGAGTGGTTAATTTTTTTTTGTCAACTAGTGGTTAGTTATTGGCCTACCAAAGGAATGCTTTTTTTGCAGTAAAATATTTGTGTTGCATAGGAAATAATGGTTATGTCTTCATATCCCAAGCTCATACACACAGCAGCAAGACTTTTTAAATTAGAGTTTCTCTCTGAAGCATTACAGAAGTCATTAATTATTATATAAAAGTAATATAAGTAATCTCTGTGCATGCACTTTCTTAGGAGCTCAGTATCCTTCAAACGTGTTGGCTTTTAGTTGGGAAAATCTCTTCACCAAAAAAGAAGGAAATGATCACCAGTTTAATGCTGGTGCTGTGTGTAGAGGGTTCTGAGCCAATACAATTTTCTAGAGATGCTTCCTCTTGCTGGAAGGTTACTCAAACTCTGGCTATTGCCAATGATCAACTTTTTTTTTCTGAGTAAGTTTTGGAATTTTCTTCTTTCTAAACTTCTGTTTTGTTTTTAAAGATGCTGAGTCTGTGTATTAGCCTATAAAACAAAGGGAGAGATATAGGTCTCTCTTATTCTGTTTTAAACTGAGTACATGCTGTAAGTGTTTTTCACTTGATAGGAATGTTTTAATGCTTTGGACAAAATCAGCTCAAAAAAACCCAGAATAATCTTGGAAGACTTTCCCTGAAGAAGCTTATTTCTGTCCGTGAATTGAAAAATGAAGTGAACAGTATCATGTTTTCCCTACTTTCTGGATGGTATTCATGCCATTAATATGATGACCAATAAATCAAGTAGGAATTGCACAATAGTTGTGCTGAAAATGTATATATATGTTTTTGTCAGAGGAAGTTCATTCTCAAGATATTACAGAAAATATTAAGATGAGCTGGATCTTAGGAATGAAACAGCAGCAGGGTAGGTGGGTGACTGGTTTAAACTGCTGTTTCACGGATTTATCCTCACCATGACAAGGATTCATTATTTTTAATGGCAGTATATTTTTAGTAATAATTTTATAAACAAATTTGAATGCTAGTAAGAATGCAGCTACCTTAACATTTTGAGATGTCTTCTGTTTCTTTTGAAGTTTTACAAATGGCTGTATTTGCTGGAATATGACTTGATTTTGGATGTTGCTTCAAGATGGTTTTTGTTTGCCAAGCTGATCAACAAATACATTTTTTTGTCCTTAATTCTCAGAGGAATTCAATGACCGAATTTTGCGACCAGAACTATCTGATACTGAAAAGATGGCTCTTCATGAGGAAGTCCAGAAAATTTACAAAACCTATTGTTTGGATGAAAGCATTGACAAGATTAGATTTGACCCCTTTATTGTGGAAGAGATTCAAAAAAGTAAGTCTGAATTTGAAAGGAATCATTTACACTGCAAGTTAGACAGGATTCTGTAATAAAGTGAAGACTGATTTATCTAAACATGATCTCAGCCTTCTGTTGCAGCTTTTAAGATGTGTTAACCTCTTGCTGTGCTGTGCTTAAGCCTTGCTTTATCAGTTTATTTCTATCTGACAGACTTGTATTAGCTTGCATAGCTGATTTTTTTTTTTAACTTATTTACTGTAGTTGCTGAAGGTCCATACGAGGAAGTTGTGAAACTTCAAACTATGAGATGTCTCTTTGAAGCTTATGAGCATGTGCTTTCTCTCCTTGAGAACGTTTTCACTCCTATGTTCTGTCACAGTGATGAGGTAAGTCTCAGTCTGAAAGATTTGAAGAGTAGTCCTAAGGCAAGATTTTTTTTTTCTTTTTTTCCCCTGAGGATACAGTATTTATGAGTCATGTGCATGTGTACCTGAGAAATATGTTGTCTTTTTTCACTTTGGTTTCAGCTCTGGCTTGTAATTAATCTCAGAAAACTGAATTTATTCTAGTGGAATGCAACAACAACAGAATCTTAAAAAAAAAAAA
>WBMW01000664.1:1102185-1130561 GCA_013396635.1 Penelope pileata
AAAAAAAAGAACCCTCTTTATTTTTGATGTAATAATTTCTGCATAGCACTGCTATTACAAAATTCCACTCCCTCCTTCACCTCCCCTTCTTTTATAATTGCTGGTTTTGTTCAAAAGTAATCTTCTTGATAGACATAAAACACTATCTAGAATCTCTTTATTTAATTTTTAAAATATAATGGTACTTAAAGGTACAAAGATTTTATATAAGTACCTTCAGTGTTACTCATCTGAAAATCGAGAGTATATTCTCCGTTAGATTGCACAAAGCAATTTAGGTATTTAAGGTTACGCTTTTAAGCTTAGCATTTAAGATTGTTCTATGATTACTGAAGAAAACTGGGCTCTAAATGCAAGTGTGGTTAAATAACTTCATCACACTGTGGCCCTGGCAATACAGCTGCTTAAAGGCTTCTAATAGGCAACGCTTTAAACACAGGAGTTGAGTCCGAGTTCTTGTCCCCTTTACAGTTTGTATGGATAAATCAGAGTGCATGCTAAGCTTTTCATGTTTATTTGAGGCAGAACATATTGACCTATCCTGGAATCAGATACTTACCTTACTTACGTTCTGCTTCAGAAAGCGTATCTCTCAAAAATGGTATTGATGGTCGCTTTCCAATAATAGCTGTAATGCTTCAAGTCTTTGATTTTTAACAAGGCGGAGACATGGATTATACTGCTTAACTTCAGTCTTTAGTTTTAGCTTTTTTTTTTCCTGTTTGTTTTAATCACAAGACTATATAACTGAAATAAGTAGTCCTGGGAGCATGTGTTGAAAATTCAGTCAGTCCTTCTCTAGATTAATTTTCTAGCTGCTAGATTATGATCAGCTTGCCTATTAATTCTGTTCTTTCTTACTGAATTCTGCAATGTTATTTCATAGTAGCCCTTACTTCCGCTAGTCCAGTGTCTTTATTTGATATTTTATTTCTCTGTTGTAGTATTTCAGACACCTTTTAAGAGGAGCAGAGTCACCAACACGCAATTCAAAGTTTAACAGGTAGATCTGGTAGTATTTTTCATTTTTTTTTAATTATTTTTGAGTTAAAAGCTTCAAAATATTGAACTGGGAGTTTCGCTACTGCTTGATATTAATTTAATTTTTTTGTGGTACTTTTCTTAAATTGACAAGTGATTATATGCTGAAGGAGTAAACAAAATTTCACAGGTTGTTTCTTTGCTTTGAAGTGTTTTACAGAAAAGAACTTAAAATGTGGTTTAGGCCTCAACATTTTAGAAGGAGGAAGGGAAAAATAAACGTACAAAAGAAAGTCAACATTTTACTTCCACACCATAAGTGACTGTAATTATGAATGCTGTTGTATTGTGAAATGCTGTGTCGCCTTGAATTTTAGGTCTTAAAGGCACGTATGTAAACAGTTTGGTTACACCATGAGAGTTCTCTCTAGCTGTGACAAGAAAGATTTTCCATTTCTCCTAGGTCAAATGTGTTTTTGTGTCCCCCAGCTATCCTCATTCATTGCAGAGGTGTAGTGTCAGAAGCCTTGTTGCTGGGTTTGGGCTATGTGCTTGCTTACCAACTTCAGGCTTCAAGAGCCTGTGGAGAAGGGTAAGCTTCTCCTGTGGTGTGAGAGAGTTCTTCCACTGTGGGACTGGGGCAAGTAAGCTTGAGATCTCTTCATTTCTTGTATTGTCCGTTGTTCTGGATAGCTCAGTCATGGAAAAGCCCAGTTCAGAATTACTTTTACCTTCTAAGCGAAAGAAGGGAGCCTTCGTTAAGACATTCTTTAATTTGGGTTGGCTTTTTTTTCTTGGTATAAAATAAGATCCACAGCACTATAGAAAATGCTTGTATTTACCATCTTAGATTACCTTCTGGGGGAGTAACAGCAAATTATTTAACTTTTTCTACACACATACCTAGCAGCAGCCCTCTTGACTCATTGCCTACTATGAGTTTTATGTAATGTGAAACCACTTTCTTCTCTGCTAACATTCCTCAAAATCTGTACAGTTTTTCTCTTGTATCTCAATCTGTGACATCTGTATGTAATCCTTGTAGATCTCATGGATCCAAGACTCAAGCTTAGGAGTAGTGCTTTCTCAGAGTGGTGATGACAAACTTCTGTTCCTTAGCAAAGAAACATGGAAGGCAGCTTGGCCAAATGTTTCTTCCCTACATGTCATTTCACTAGGAATTTCACTAGGACCTTACACCACACTCCAGGGATTGTTGAAGGTGGCTGCAGGGTTTCATCCAGGCCTACAAATCTGCCTTCTGGTATCTTTTCCAGTGATCCATGTCAAGAATGAAAGTATCCTGTCACACATGTCTTAAATCTGCTTAAATTATTAAAATATTTAGGTCACCTTCTTGGTGCTTTGTTTTCCATAATAGAAAGGGTGAAATTACAGGTAAACCCTACCTGGAGTTTTCCAAATAAATCTCTGGCTACAAAATAAGCAAACTTTGTGTTTGAAGAACTGCTGTCGCACTTCCTGGAGTTCAGGCAGCATTCATAGCATTACTGAAAATGTGCCTGTTTCACATTTTAGAATGATTTCAATGTCCTGAATAAATGCTATGGTTTGTGATAAGAGATGCTGTATTTTCCTGAAGTGGTGCTTAAGTGAATAGTCCCATGAAACAGAGATCCTATCTGAAAATAGTTTGCTCATTGCTTTGGAGTTTCCCTCTGCAGAATCTGCTGTGGACAGTCACTGCCAGAAAAAATAAAGAGATTACTTATGGAATTATTCCAAATATTATCCATATGCACATACCTCATCATGCCTTTTCTTTCCTTTTCTGGCATTAGTTCCAGCTGAGAGAAATTGCGGGCAAAATGATGAGTTTTGTTTTCGTCATCTTTGATTTGAAGTTTGCTGGGGGCACCGTGTGTATGTTGCATCAATACTGCTGGCTAAAAAGTCTGAGATCAAGTAGTAGATATGAAATCCCAGTGGAATGGATGTGTGGCCAATGTGTTGAAAGATTTCAGTTATTGGAAGACGGGGAAGTCATTTTTATGGAGCAATTTCTGGAGAATAAAGTGGGGAAGTAGGAAGAGGGTACTATCAGTGTGTAGTTTGTTTTAAATCACTTTTTTTTAACTGTGCAAATGTGTACAATCTGACAAGTAATGCCCAATGAAAGCTGCTAATGAGAAGTCATTTATTACATTAGCAGTTATTCATTGAATATTACTTCTGGGGTGTAAAGAATTAACACAGAGTATCTTGATGACTAGCTGTTCAACTTCACCACCGGTATTTTCCACCTACCAGTTAGTGTATGTGGTCATACTTCCCATATTTCTAGGTAGGTTTGATTTTTTTGTACATACCTTGAACGCATAAAAGAATGGAATAGTTCAGTTGGAAGGGATCTGTGAAGATCATCTAATTCAACTGCCTGATCTCTTCAGGGCTAACCAAAAGTTAAAGCACGTTGATGGGGGCCTTGTCCAAATGTCTTCAACACTGACAGCCATGGGGCATCCACCACCATTGACCACCCTCACAATAATAAAAAGGTTTTTCCCTTTATCTGGTCTGAGAAGAAGCATCCTGATTTCTTATCATTGTGTTAGCAATAAAATTAAAACATTTTCAAATAAACGCTCAAGTAGAAGAAGCTATTATGAATTTTGAGGAGTGATTAGGAATAAAACCCACAGAATTAAGCAGCTGTATATGATACAATTGAAACTGATGACTAACAGAAACTATTTGCTAGGGTGTTTTCACTTCCACAGTTACTATGATTAAAGACAGCGCAAGAGACCTTAGAAAAGAGTACCTATTGTAAATCAAAACTCTGAAATTTGTGTATTTTAATCCCACAAACTATGATGTTGTATCAATTTGTCCAGAGTCCAGTAGCTCCAGTGGAATAAAAATGCATCATGTTCAGTGATTGCGTTTATGTTTAATCCACTTAAACATTTCAGCTAGAATTTCTGAGTTGATGGCTGAAGTATTGCTTCCATGTACCAAAAAAAAAAAAAAAAAAGGCGAAGTCAAATGAACTAGGTTCCTACATGGCTTTTGAACATAGATTATGGAAGTAGTTAGCGGCTTGGCACTGCAGTTAACTTTAACAGTGAAAGACAGCAGAAGCAGCTACTGATTTAAAGAGGGAATGTCAGTGAATACTCAAAATATTAATAACTGAGGTTTTAAATCCAAAGATTGTTGTGCTGATGACATGTGCAGGCACTGTTCTCGTTTTGCTCCCTAAGGATTTTAGGTCTGAAACTATTCTACCATGGTTTTGTTTAATCTGAAGTGATGGTCCAAGACTGTTTGGTTTTGTTAGGGTAGGTCTGCCAAGTTTTTTGTTGCTGTTGTTTTCTTTAAACGTTATTTTCGCCTGGGCTCTGAGGTAATTCATGTGCCTGTTGTTGCAGAAGTAGCCTGAGTTTGGATGACTTCCGGTAAGTCTATCTAACACTCGGTACATGTTGTGTGTTAGTTATGCTGCATCTCTCATCATTGCATCCCACAGCCTTTATATAACAGCAATTAATTTTCCATTTTACTTTTAAAAACGGGCCTTCTTCAGTCTAAGCATTTGTCTCCACGTGTTCTTTGCAAGTGCTTAGAAACTGCTTAATTACTAATTTTCACAAGTTTGCAATATATTAATATTCTTTGCTGTTAGCTGTTTGTCTGTTGCTGTTGGTCTTGGAATATCTTTGCATAACGTGAAGCATTTTTTGCCTGTGATTGCTAGCTCCTCCAAAGCTTTCCATAATTTTCTTCACTCCACGTTTCCAGATCACGTCTGAGGTTTCATCCACTTTACTGCTTGTTTTACCTGGCACAGCTGCGTCCAGTAGGACCATTGCCTGGCATTGCATGCACACATAACTGTTTTATAAATATTATCATATCTAAAGTCAGGCACTGAAAACCAGCAATTCCCTGAATTAACCCTCTATGCAGCCTTTCTTGTGACTGCTAGAGATTTGATTACAACATACCCTATTTTACTTATTTTATTTATTCGTGCTAAGGGTTGTCTGTGGTCCCTCATTCATGCCTTAATTGCTGTTCAGTGTTTTGTTTTTTTTTCTCTTGTTATTTATGCTGCTTTAAATATATGCTATCCAATCTCAGAATCTTTTCTTTATGGGCTTCTCCTTGGAATTTGTCAGCAAGAGTATCAATATTTCACATATTATTCATGAAATTCCTGAAGGGGCATTAGCAACTTCATTTTACAGATTAGGAATCAAGTTCTTCATGGAAACTTTTAATCTTCTCTGTGTCAGTTCAGAGCATGGAGTTATAATTTGCTAGTGTGTTGGGCAATAGCACTATTATAATTTAGTTTGTTGGTTTTAAAGCAGCTCTGTGCACTCAGTGTTTCTACAAATCAGGTGTAGGGATTTTACTCAGCCAAAGGCAAATGGTGCTCTGATTTCATATACATGTAAGAATCCAACTTGTCTGGTATCTGTGACTTGTCTGGTACTACTTGCCCCACAGAGGTTCACAGCAGCCTTCTTCAGCTGCATAGCCCTGACTGACTGCTTCAGAAGATTGATCCTGTTGGAAAATTATTTTGCAACCCATCATGATTAAAGAGTGCTACAGTGCAGGGTGGCACTAGTGCAAACTTTGTTCTGCCATTCCTAGCTCTGGAGTGATTAGCAATTACAATATTTAATGTTACACGTATGCGAATTCTTGTGCTTTAAAAAAATAAAATAAAATTCCAACCTGCTGTCATCACACTGTTCATCAGGAATGTTGGAATTTATAGACTCTCCCACTCAGAGCCCTGCCAAGAAGGTAACTGCAGATTGATGGTCTAACAATGCTGGTGTGTGGATCGGCACTGGAGGGACAGAGAGATTTTTCAGAAAGTTTTGTATGTATTTGCTGACAGTAACAGACTGATAAGTCTTGCTGGACTTGGTTTCTGTTCCAAACTGGCTACTGTCTCTCATCTTTCTTCTTCCTTGCCTTGAACCTTGCCGTATCCTAGTCCCGTTTTTTTCCCTTTCACTTAGCCTCATGTTTTCTTCTATTTCTACCTAGCCAGTGAATCCATTAATTTCCATCCTGACTCTCACGTCTTCTTTTAATCTTGCCCAGCTTCAGAAGTTTGATCATCCTGTTATCTCTCTGTCTGCTGACTTCCCCAGATTTTGTCCATGCTCATCTAATCTGGCTTGTGCTCTGTGTGTTCAAGTGTTTTTGCCAAACCAGTCTTATGTTCTCAACGTACTTTACCCGCTGTGTGTCAGTGTGGCCTCTGAGTCACCAGTTTGTATTCTTAATTCATATCTATCACTGTGAAGATAATCCCATCCTACTTTGCCACTGTATGACTGCTCCAGCCTGATGTGTAGTGCTTGTTCTGTAGTCATGAGGCAAGTGCCCTCCCTACCTGTGGTAGGTGCAGCTGGGTTCTGCCTACTCCTGCAGCATTGCCATTTCATTTGTTCGAAAACAAACCTTCACCAGTCCAAACCTGGGACACTCTACCAAATCTCTGACCTGGTGCAAAGTAATGTTTATAATCTTGAGTACTGCAAAGGTTTTGCACTGGAATGACACAAACTTCTTCAAAAGTCAAGTCAGGGCTAAAGAATTAGCCTTCTAGAAAAACTGTGTAACGTTGAATACTGTTTGTATTTTGATAGCCTTGTGGTTAAGCTCTTGAACAAGATTCAGATCCCAAATGTGAAAAAAGTTCAGTTCAGCAACATGCGTAAGTTGTTTAAAATTGAGTGAGATTGTTCAACTGTGCGTTTATGTTGCAGTCAGGCAACCTCTTATCTTTGGTTAGCAGAGATGGGAAAGATAGCTGGTGCCTGTCTTTGTGTTAGAGTTGATAATAACGAGATAGAAAAAGCAAAAATTCTGAAAGAACAGCAAATTATTTATGCAGTTTTAGTCACGTACACAGCCTGGGTGAAATTATAAAACAGGAAAATTGTTTCTGTTAGTAACATGCGAGTCTTTTGAGTCAGCAGTTGGTGATGTCAGCATGGGTTTATGGGGGATGAAGATACTTTACTTGCTTGTTCTGTTATTAACTACTAAAAAGTAGTCCTGATATTTTTTTTTTTTAAGGAAAAGATTTGGGATATTTTTGGTCATATACAGCATTAATCATCCTTTGAATCTTAATGTATAAAGTTATTTTGAGTCTTTGATTCTGCAGTTAGCTCTATTGATTTTTTAACTTGCCTATTAACTGCATTGAATCACTGTATTTGACTTCTGCTTGATTTGATTCTATACTTAATAAACATTTTACTTTCCAGAGTTAGTCATGACTTGCATTTCTTCTTAAGAAAATAGTCTTCTGTGTCAGATCTTGTAAGGGCATAAGAATGCTATAAAATCTGTTTTGAATCTGGAGTGCTATTCCTGCCCAAGCTATCTTTCCGTAACAAGTTTCGTTTGAGATGCTGTATTGTAAGTTCCTTCGGAAGACTTTGTCTTCATCTTCCAGTCAGACTGACTCTTCAAGCCAAGATTTTTCACTTGCATCTGTTTTGTCTCACGCTCAGTCTTGTTCCTTGCACGTTCCTCTTGTCTGTCCCTAATGCTTAAAAGTCAAGATCTATCGTGAATCTTACATGCTTGTGAAAATCTGGGATGTTTATGTAAAAAGTACATCTGGCTGTGCCATTCACAGCACTTGGCAACAGTGGATGCATGTTTAAATAAGAGTACATGGAAAAGGACAGAGTCAGCGGCCTTCTTGGTGTGCGTGCCTGTATGAATACCAGAGCTTCTGCTGTCGAAACAAAATTGTTTTAAATAGTTAATTGTTTATGCTATGTACTGCATTACTGCGATACTATTAAAAGAATGTTAATGTTAATTCATGGTTAAGCATATGGCAAATCCAAATTTCTTCTAAGAGTTATCAAGAAATTCTGACGATCAATAAAACAAGTTCTCCATAAATGAATTTCAACTTAAGTGGAGTTGTAGGTATATTTACTGTGTGGTTTTGCATTTTTTTCCCTCAATCTGCAAATTATGCGTAATGGCCTACTGAGCTGCTCTGTAGTATGCATTACAGTGTGAACTCTGGCTTCTGTAATCCTAGGACCACGCAGAAAAGAGGAGAATCATTTGGAATCAGCAAAATAGGCAACAAAATAAAAGGTGTATTCAAGAGTTCTGCAATGGAAGGAGCTATGCTGCCTAATTATAACTTAAATGAAGGAGAAGATGACTTTGTGAGTAAAGGTTTACATTTTTCCTTACACCTTCATTTGCTGTGTTTTTTTTCACCCCTTCCTTATTTGAAAATGTTACGTTTGTATTTTTCCGCTGTCTTACTTCACTGCAGGCATTCCATGATTAACTTAATTGGAAGCCAGCAACTTAGCCTCAGTTTTCCTGTAGTCATTCATAAGCTGAGGCTACATTCCCAGTTACTGCACCTTTGGACTTAGTTCTTTAGTGGAGAGAAATACTAAAAGTAGTGCTGTCATACTCTTCGGAAGCAATGAATTTTTATCTAACAGCTTACTGTGCCATTTTATAATTCTGGGTAATAAGGTGTTCATGGGACATGGCTTTTACTCTGAAGTTTGTCGTAAGGCTATAAAAACTTGAATTACTAGAGAAATTGATATGAAGCTGGACTGTGATGCATTGTCTTCTCTCAAGATCATGAACCAGTAGTCCTTTGTCATTTATCTTGTGTCTCCCCCTCAGCTAATTTTTTTCTTTCATGCTAAACAGCAATGAATAGAGCCAGTGGTGGAATCATTGCTTGGGAAGTTGGTTTCTGAAGCACACTTGGGAGACAAATGGGAAATTTTAATAAGAGAAGTGGGAGAATTGTTCAGCTGTTGGTACTCATGGTTTTTTAGTATGTCTACCAATTCACCTTGTTTAGAATTGCTTTCAGAAGAGGATAGGAAAGAATAATTGACATAATAATCAGTACCAAAACCAGGCTAGAAGTCAGGTGAGGGATCTGGTGAAGTTACAATTGTGTGAAACTGCTGATAGAGTACATGCAACCTTGGGAGGATCAAGTGAACAAGACAGTGAGGTTGTGGCCCCTGTGTGTTTCAAAAAAGGCTGATCCCTGTCTGCTGTCCTTATGCTAACTCTGAGCAATGCTGTCAGCATAATCTCTGGGTCAACCGTGTAGATATAATCCAGTGTATGAAACGAAATGAGGTGAGATTTGCAAGCAATAGTAAATTAAAATAAAGAAATCAGGAAATGAGGGCAAGAGTTGAGTTTTGATGAAGTTGTTCCTACTCAGAGTCTCTCTGCCATTTATTCCATTCTTCAGTGTAAGTTAAGCCTGCAGTTGTGTTGTAATTTGCTCATTTCAGGCTCCATTAATTCTTGATTGCTTTGTGAAAGAGCACACCCTGTGATTTGGCTCTCAACTTGTGAATTGTCTTAGCTGAGTGTGTTTTCTGTGGATTGGCAATTGAGACTGCTCTTTACCTGTCACAGCTTCTCTTTTCATTGAAAAAAATGGGTAAGTGGAAGCAAAAAGGCACGTTGAGGTGATTCAGTGCCTCTACAGAGACTTATTGTGGAAGACAGTGGTCCATACTGTAATCAGTTTGAGGATCATTTCAGCATTGTGCAAGGACGAAAGAAAATAGAATGAAGATTGCTTATGCACTTGCATTGGGCTTACATGGCAAGGTTTTGATACCAAGGGGGCTACAAAGGTGGGCTCTGCTAACAGAGTCCAGCACTGCCCCATGTCAGATCAGATCCAGCTCCACCTGCCCCAAAGGGACCCAACGCTGCCAGAGCTGAGCCATGAGTGACACTGGGTGTGCTCTGGGAAAGGGGATTTAAGGAAGGGAAAAACTGCTGCACAACAGCAGCTGGGAGAGAGGAGTGAGAAATGGGAGAGAAGCAGCCCTGCAGCCACCCAGGTCAGTGCAGGAGGAGGACAGGAGGTGCTCCCGGTGCAGAGCAGAAGATCCCTGCAGCCCAGGAGAGGCCCATGGTGGAGCAGGCTGTGCCCCTGCAGCCCATGGGCACCATGTGGAGCAGATCTCCACGTGCAGCCATGGAGGAGCCCACAGTGCAGCAGTGGATGTGGCCTGGAGGAGGCTGCAGCCCATGAAGCCCCTGCAGGAGCAGCCCCAGGCTGAGCTGCAGCCGTGGAGATTCATGCTGGAGCAGATCCTGAAGGGTGGGCCCTGTGGCATTGAGCCACGGTGGAGCAGTGCTCGGAGAGCTACAGCCTGTGGGAAGCTCACGCAAGGATCAGTGTGAGAAGGATGGCATCTCGTGGGAGAGACCCATGTGGAGCAGGGGCAGAGTGGCCATGGGGGAAGTGACAGACACAAAGCGTTATGGGCTGACTGCAGCCTCCATGCACCTCTCAGGATAGGAGGTAGAAGAGGGTGGGGGGAAGGGGAGAAGGTGGTTTTAGTTTGCGTTTAGTTTCTCAATGCACTGGTCTGTTAGCAATAGGCAATAAATTAGATGAATCTCCCTTGTCCTGAGTCTGTTTTGCTTGTGATGGTAACTGGTGAGCAATCTCCCTGTCCTCATCTCAACCCACAATGTTTTTTCATCACAATTTCTCCCCCTGGCCTTTTGAAGAGAATTGAAAGAGTGGCATGGTGAAGCTTAGCTACTTACTTGTGTGAAACCACTGCAGAGAATTGTACAATTTATGCTTCAGGTGCAGTTAAGTCATGGTCACGTGAATATCGTAGTGTGGATACAGTCAAAATGCATTTGTTCATATGTGGGGGGCTAAATCTGTAGTGCCATAATGCATTAATTAAATAAACCCGAAACTGGCAAACCTTTTAAAGCCATCTAGACTTGATCTTTGAGGGGAATGCAGCCGTAAATTGTGAAGCTAAGGGAGAATGGACTTGAAAGTTGGATTCACACTTCTCAGTTTGCTTTAGTTTCACGTTGTAATTTCTTACATTAAAAACTCCTATTTTAATTCTAATGAACAGCAGTACTCTCAAGTCTACCTATCTAAGACCAGTGCTGCCTTTTCTTCTCACAGATGCTGTCTCCTTATTTGCAAAAATAATTTTCTTCCCTTCAGGTCACATCTTTTATTATTCTTTGTTCCCTGCACGCAGCCAGCAAGGGTCAAATCTACGTTTCTCCCTGGTGCATCTGTTCCTGGAAGTGTGATGTTGAAACTGGAACTGATGAAAAATGCAGTGGTGCTGACTGTGGCTTTGCTTAAAACTAGTTCTGGGCTGTTAAAATAATTCATTCCCAGACTTGGCTATGTTGCATTTTGCAGACCATGTCAAATTCACGGCTCTACAGCATACTCCGTTGCACTCTGCTTTGGGAGTGGGAGACTTGCTAGTTTGGTGCACTGTTGGCTTCTGTCTCTTGTTGTGTTTAGATAACTTCATGACCTGACCTGATAAGCTCGAGTCTTCAGTTTGGTTCCCACTATGCTGGAAAATGCACTGCATCTGTGCCAGACTCAAGCTGGTTCCTGTAGCACTCAGTCTGTCTAAGGCATTCTTCCAGCTGTGCTTCTCTTATCTCTCTCTCTCTGTTTTCTCTGAAACATCAGATATGAAACTTAACAATTCTATAGAAGCTTTTAGTTCTCATTAGGAGTTGCTAACTTAAAATTAATCTATGGTGGATCTAAAAGTAATGATAAAAAATCTACCCCAAAACTCCATTAATGATATGAGGGTTTTTTTGTTCTTTTAATCCTTAATGATTGTGAGCGCATAGACCTGATAGTTTCATTATTGTGTGTGTTTTGCAAAGATAGACCGAGCCAACTGAAATCGAACTCTCTGGATTGTTTGAATCTTTACAGATTGAAGAAGGCGTTATGGTGATGGAAGATGATTCTCCTGAGGAGGCTGTTAGTACCCCAAATACACCCCGCAACCTTTCTGCGTGGAAGATTAGCATCCCCTACGTAGATTTTTTTGATGATCCCTCCTTGGAAAGAAAAGACAGAAAGGAGAGAATTCCAGTGTTCTGCATTGATGTGGAGAGAAACGATAGAAGGGCAGGTATGGAATGTTGTGGATAAATAAAATGTCATGTCAAAATTAATTGAAAATACTCCGGTGTGTGCCATATCCTGATGACTGTTTGCAGTGTGCTATACTCAAGCATGGTTTTTCTGATTTTGAAATACTGACTTGAAAATTCTGGGGAAATGTGTTTGAATGCTAAATGATTGCATTTTGTGTTTGCAAGTTGAGAATTGACTCCTTAGCATAAATCAGTTCCGTTTAGACTTGATGCAAAAGTTTTTGATAATTTCTTTTCCCGAAAGAGAAAAGGGAGGGCAGGGGGAGGAGTTCTTCCTGTGTTTCATACTAATGAACACCTGGCATATTTTTCTTTTACCCTCTTTGGAGTAATGAATAATAAGTAGCTTTATAAATAATGTTAAGATATAGTTATGAACAAACTAAAATGTTTTTGTTATCAGGAACCATTCTGGTTTGCAGATAGCTTGGTCTATAGATAAGAGTACATCCATATTGACTCAAGGAATAGCATCCCACTGGGACTGCATGCGTGTGTGTTAGTGAAACTAATGCTTCCACAGTAAGCATGAAGCATTTAAGAGTTCCTTAGTGATACCTTTCAGGAGGAAGAATGATCAGGGTTCAGGCTGATGGTGCAAAGGACTGGGTTCAACATGTAGTATTTATGTGAATCATGTGGTTAAAAGTTTGAAAATAGATCTAACATAGTCAGCATTAATAAGTTTTGAAGTTTTGCAATGCTCCATTCATTAGAATTCAGGCATCCACTGAATGATATGATAATTTCCTTCTTAGTATCTTCTCTCTCCATCTACACTGCATTTTAATTTAATGCTTTAATACCTAGCTGGGATTTATCTAGTTAGTTAGTTAGTGACTGCAATACAGGGGACTAGAATCATTGAAGTCTTTCGTATAATGATCTAACATACGCTTGCTGTTGCTTAATTCATCCTCCAAGTAGCATA
Organism: Penelope pileata; assembly: GCA_013396635.1. Lineage (NCBI taxonomy): Eukaryota > Metazoa > Chordata > Aves > Galliformes > Cracidae > Penelope > Penelope pileata. The sequence continues at coordinate 1,115,102 of WBMW01000664.1, forward strand.
AAACCTGACTTATCTTTACTGTTGCATTTTTTTTCCCCCAGTTGGGCACGAACCTGAACACTGGTCTGTCTACAGGAGGTATCTTGAATTTTATGTGCTTGAGTCAAAGCTGACGGAATTTCATGGTATGTTCTCCATCACCTTGAAAAACCTACTTTCCTTCTGCTGTGATTATTATTCAGTACGAAGCTGGAATTTAAAATAATGAAAACAATGTTTGTTCTGTTACAAGAATAATTTAATCTGCTCAATACCTTTATTAGGTACCTTTCCTGATGCTCAGCTTCCCTCAAAGAGAATCATTGGCCCCAAGAATTACGAGTTCTTAAAATCCAAGAGGGAAGAGTTTCAGGAATATCTGCAGGTATCAAACTTTTGGAGCAGAGAATATTCTAAAACTAAGAATTTAAAACTAATAAATGAATATCTGCTGGTTTTTTTTTGTTTCTAATTAATGGGTTATAAAAAGGATTCAAGTGCACAAATGAAGCTTGTAGTTTAAGTTTCATGTGACTGAAAAATACTTTGTAAATGAAATGACAGCATGATAATACATGATAGCATATTATATATGGTGTGTGTATGTCTATGTATATGTTGTTATAGAGAAACTGATTTTTTAAAGATTAGTTTTTAAGTACTTCTTTCTTTCCTTTCATCTCAAAGAAACTTCTGCAACATCCAGAACTAAGTAACAGCCAACTTCTAGCTGACTTCCTATCCCCTAATGGAGGAGAGACTCAGTTTCTTGATAAGATGTTGCCTGATGTGAATCTCGGTATGTAATAGGCAGTTGTTTGTGCTGCCAAGTACTAATACTTTACCTACTGTGGTTAAATGATAGTAATGAGTTGATACTCTTGTGTAAGGCTGTGGATATGGGAAAGCGTGAACATGCTCCTTCACAGCCCTTGCAATTATAGCTCACAAATTAAGGTATGCTGGTACTTTTTCCCTGAACAAAAAGTATGTTTCAAGATTATAGCAAAAAACTTTTAAGTGATTGGTTTTGAATGTTTGTGTCATCAGCAAGGTGATAAGATTTATCTAACAAATTTCATAGTACAGTAAGATTTCTGATTTGTGATAAGTCAAATCTGGACAGGTCAGTCGTTGTTTACAGGTGTGATGGTATAAACTATTTCTTAATATAATCTATCTTTGGGTATTAGTTGATTAAAATGTTTATTTTAATCAAAAAGTGCAATATTAAATATTTATAGTATTAACTATTGTTCTCTTTTAATGTGAGCTGCTTATAAATATTTAGGCAGGGATATGTGTGATGTAGGCAGGCCAAATGGAAACCGAGGTAGAGAAATTCTTTACATTTAATCGAAAACTTGATAATAAATCCAAGAAGTAGTAGGCTGCAGTGTGCCTTCACAGCTTGGCCATAAATGTAGCTTCTTTGTGATAGCCTGAGCTGCTAAGTCCTGCTTTGCAGCTACTCTGTCTTCATGTACTTGTAGCACTTGTAGTTCTGGCACCAGCATGGTCCAGGAGGGCTATGTCTGAACCACACCATTGCATTTCTGCTTCTTCCCCTCCTTATGTGAACCTGCTGGGGTGGCCATGCTCTTAGCATGTTACCAAGATTCCGAATGCGTTTTGATGGTCCTCTTCCAGTTAAAGGGCTTTCCTTTGTTTCAGACAAAAAAGCCCTTCCCTGTAGATGAAACTGTGCTGTTCAAACAAGCTTACGACATTCACTGTAAGGCATCTCCTGTATGACCTTATGCATCCCTTCCGTAAACATCATTTTAACAACTTGTGGCCTTTCATAGAATGGTTCAGGTTGGAAGGGACCTTAGAGATCATCTTGTTCCAACCCCCCTGCCATGGGCAAGGACACCACGCACTAGACCAGGTTGCCCAAAGCCCCATCCAGCCTGGCCTTGAACACTTTCAGGGAGGGGGCATCCACAACTTCTCTGGGCAACCTGTTCCAGTGTCTCACCACCCTCACAGTGAAGAATTTCCTCTGTAGAGCTTTTAGTGAGAACTAATAATCTTATTATCATTTGACCCTTGTACATACTTTCCAATGTAAGTTCCAAAATTAACAATATGTAGATAAGCAGTACGTTCAGAGCAATACTTTTCTTAAAACTAATTTTAGACACGTAATTTTTCAGCATTTGAAGTTACTGTGCTGTATCCCTGTAGCCTTATCAGGACAGAAGAGCTTCTTTTTAAGATCACAGCTGTAGCCTGTCCAATTTGCAAACCTTTGCTCACTGGGATTTGCAAGGCTGCAGCCTTCCCAAATCTCTCCAGATAAGCTGACATTCACAGAGCAAGAAGAGAATTTCAGCTTTTATGACTTTTTGTGATTAATGCTTATGAAGGATTAAGAAGACTGGAAACTGTATCTACTTGTTCAAGTAATCAGATAATCATCTTTACATTTTTTGCATTTAAGTATTTTATCTTGAAGAGTACTGAGCACTCAGTTGTAAGCTGGTTATGTGGAAGATTGTTTTCATAGCTTTTTGTATCAACTTAAAACAATAGTATTTTAAAATGAAATACTAGATACTGATTGGCAGAGAGAAATGTCTTGTCATTGCACCTTACTCATTTGTTGCTGTGTTGCTGTTTAATTAGGAAGTATTAATGAATATTTTTAAAGTTCTATATATCAAAATGCTCTAAAGGGCTTACAGTCAGAGCAGACAATGTAAAGGATGGAAAAAATGGAAGAGGAGAAGAGCTTTGCTGTGACGTGTTTAAGGTCAGGAAGTGATGACTTTTTTTTTTTTTTTTTGTTCCTAATTATAGGTAAGATTATAAAATCTGTTCCAGGAAAGCTGATGAAAGAGGTAAGTCTTCCAGGCTGCCCGCTTTTTAATTTCAATGGCTAATTTTACCAGCTCACTTTTGTATAGGCTAGTCAAAAACTTGCTTGGAAACTCAGGTTTTGTGGTGGTTTTTTGTTTGTTTGTGCTTTTTTTTTCTCCCTTTCTATAATTATGCAAGTGACAGGCCACTCATATCCTGTTTCAGAAAGGTCAGCATTTGGAGCCATTCATCATGAATTTTATCAACTCCTGTGAATCTCCTAAGCCTAAACCAAGCAGGCCTGAACTTACGATTCTGAGTCCCACTTCTGAGAACAACAAGAAGGTACAGTAAGCCGTCTTCCTTCTCCACTTTAGAGTGGGGAAGATCGACTGTGCTCTGAAAATGTAAATAAGGAACAGAAAAAGCATAAATAAAACAGAATATATATTGTGTTGCCTTTGAGAGAGAGCTTTGCGTCTTTCTATGTTATGTTTTTCTTTGGTTTGTTTGTTTTGGTGTGGGCGGCGAGTTTTTTTTTTTTAAGTTCTTACTGGATTTGGAGATGAGAATATAGAGTGAAGAGCCTGAGAAGTCCTGAGGGAAGAAGAGCTGAAAGCAGAGGTGTAAAGCGGGGAATATTTTAATACTGTAAGACAGCTTTCTTTTTCAAGTGAAGAAACTTGAGTGTTTTGCAAAAGCGTGGCTTGTCGAAGTGCTACAAGCCAAAGCTGTCAAGGTGCTGATAGCTGTTTATCTACCTTTAAAATGTTACTATACAGTAACAGTTCGTTAATCTCTAGTATACATTACGGGTCCTGACTGTTTGTTTCTCTCTCTAACATTGGTGAAGCTAAAGCGTAGTGCTTCCATTCAGATTTTTCTCTTGACTCCAGGAAAAGGTAGCTCATTCCATTTTTAACCTACCTGTATTTGTGGCTAGAGCCTGGCAAAACTGACCAGAAAGACTTCTGTTAGCTTCAGGGGCTTTTCAAAGACTGGGAGAGTGTTAGTGAAAAGGACTTTCTATACTTGTTCTCTTCTTGCATGAGCTAGAAGGCCTAGATATACTTATGTTTTTTGTTGGTGATGGGACATTGAAAAACAGACCTTTTGACTTCCCTCACTATGGATGTTTCTATAGTATTATGGCATTTACACAACTTGCAGCTACAACTTCTTTACAAATTAAGCACAATGGCTGTTGAAAGTATTAATTTGATTACATTTCACCTTTTAAACCTGAAGTTTGAATTACTACAGCCAATATTGTAGCATTAGCTTACATGCTCGTGCAGAAAATTTGTCGTCTTTGCTTCAAGCCCTTTCTTACCTTGGACAGTATTTCCCAGGTTAAGGTATTTTGCTGTTGCTGTCTATTCAGTGGAGTATGAATTTATCAGCAATTTTAAAGATTGGATGCAGTTTTTGATTTGTGTCAGAAACAGTATGGGCACAATACTTGAAATATTTTTTGAAAAACAGCTGATAGCAGACTGCAGCTTTGCGCTCTGAAGTATTCCTGTGAATACAAGGTTCTTTCTGTTGTTTGCTTGAAGAGCTTTATTAGAAATTGAAAACTATCTAAAGTATTACTCAATACCATTTTGGATTTGCAAGGGTTTAAAAAATAGTGTATAATATTGCTCAGTTAAACTTATTCTTTGAAGTATCAGTATGTCTGTATAAGAACACGTACAGAAATGAGATGTTACCCGTTCTTTCCAGCCGTGGTGATCTTAGGAAAGTCAGCTGGCTGCACTGCGGTTTTCACTTTGTGATACTGAAGTTTCCCTAGACAAGATGCAAATCTGTCGCTTTGTTTTCGGAAGCGGTATTGCTGGGGAAATGTCCTCATCACCCCTAACTGTGCATGTGTGCGCTCCCTTCGAGACCAAGCTGGCAGCAGCTGTTAAACTCATTGCCAGTACTGGCGGTAGGAGGTGCTTTGGTTGTGAGTATGGAAGTCTGTGCAAAGAGGGGAAAAAAACCAACAGGGCTAGCCCCAGCTCTCCCTTCTCACTGTCTATTGTGGGAGTGAGTTTGCTGTTCCTCTAAGCAACCTCACTGTAGTCATATGTAGAACCAATTATTCATATAACAGCTACTTCAGGCTTTTTTTTTTTTCGCCATAAGAAATCTATTTTGTTTTAGGGGCCACTTGATGTAAATGCATGGAAAGTTTCAGATGTTAGTACATCTGCTGCAGAACCACGGTTACTGTTTAATGATGGGCACTCAAGGCACTGGGCTTTGAGGGGTGCCCAATCATGCTACAAATTCTGACCAGCATGTATGCACATGGCATTCCTGTGCTGACTGCTTCCTCACCAACTTGCTGTCTACTGGTTTAGCCAGAACACGTTCTTACACAATCACTGTAATTATTAGAGATCTGATTAATTATTAGATATCTGATCTGATGTAGGATTGGGTTGTGCTGTGGTCTGATCTCTGCTGAGTCTTCCCATGCACACTGTGAAATTCAGCCCTCAGCTGAGCTGTTGGGGTGCTTCTGCCTCCTTTGGAAGCCAATTTTCTCTTTCTCAAATCAGACGATGCTTGGGAAAAGCTTTGTGCCAAGTGCCAGGACTCTGGGCCATTTGCATCTTGTCACTTCTTGGATTCAATCTGTTAGCCACACTGGTTTCACCTGCTGTGCCATTTTAGTTCAGACCACTGGTTTTGTTTTGGAAGCAAATCTCCCAATTGTCTCTGCTTACCACCGTACTACAGAGCTGTATTAGAACTCAGTAACTGAATTTTTTCTCAGATGAAACTAGTGGAAAATGTTGTCTAGGAGTGCAGGAATTAGGGGCTGTTTGGCCCAAAGGTGGGCTAAGGTAGACCACTCCCTAAAACATGTCACACAGACCTCAGCTGTTTGGTTCTGCAGTCTTGGTTCTGTAGCTTCACTTGACTTCTTCATGAGGGTTATAAGCACTGCGTGGCAGCCCTGTGCCCTTTCCCAGCAGACGCTGGTGATGGCCATGTATGCAAAATATTTGTACCAGGGTTGTGTTAGGTACCTGCACGGAGTCGCTGCAGAGATACAGCAGGCAGTGGAAGCCCGAGGGAAGGTGGATCAAGCTGCAGCAAGTGCCGGTCTCTGAGAAGAGCGTGTTGTCTCACAGCAAGGAAATTCTTCACGGTGGAATTTTTGGTGAACCCCGGAGTAGATTTTCAGCTGATACTTGCATTGGCACAGTGTTCCCATGTAACTTATCTGACACAGATCTGCTGATTCTAGCATCAGCATGCTGAAATTGGCTGAGAGTACAGGATGTGTTTCTGGGTGCCTGTGTTGCCAGGAATAGGGAACGCCCAGGCTGCCCCTTCAGCGGGGTGAATAAGGAGTGCCTCACGGTCTGCCAGGGCAGATGAAAGCTTGAGCTCAGTCAGAAACATGCCTGTTTGCCTGGGAAGTCTCCTGCATGCTTCTTTTTGAATATTCATGGTGTGTAGATGGGTTTGTATGTTTGAAATGTCAGTGATTTCCAGTTAATGAATACGTAACGACTGAGTGGCAATTGGATGTTATCCTGCATCAGATCCACTTGATCAAAAGTTACCGACCTTCCTGGTTACCCAACCAGACAAAACGCTCTGCCCCTTCCAAGGGCACCAAACAGGTTTCAGCTTTCCCAGCTGTGTTTCCAGTCTGAATGTCTGTACCAGCTCAATGGTCTTCTCCATGTGCTTTTGTCAGGCTTGCTAGATGCGGGCTGGGCAGAGTGTGCCTGCAGCAGCATCGTTCAGCTGGCGTGTGGTGACCTGCCAGCAGCAACAAGGGCTGCTCTAAAACACCAGCACAATCACGCACGTTTGTGCAGAGTTCCTGGGAGGAAAACACAGTGGCTTTTTCTACATGCTTACTGATGTGACTCAGTATACTCTGCTTTGCTTTTGGGTGCAAAATCTCCACTTCGCAAATGAACGGGAAAAATAGTTCATGCCTCGGGCTGTGGATATCTTCGTAATTGTGGTATTGTTTTCACAAACTTCACGCCTGTACTGCAATGTGTGGGTGTCTCTGCACTTACTGGCAGTTGGGTAACTCTTTTTTCTGTTAGACACTTTACGTAAGTGCTTGTTTTTCTGGCTTTTCCCATTGAGGTACAACAGGGAGCCTACTGAGCTGGAGATTATTTTGGTATTTCTCTTAACATGGGCTTTTCATGTTTTGCTCACTTCAAGAGCTTGGCCTCCACTATTAATTTGTACCATTAAATGGAATTTCCCCTTTGAAAGTCTTTTAAGACTATTCCAGAGCTCTAATCAGAGTTACTGTTTAATCTTAAAGATTTGACCAAGGATAACATTGGGGTTTGCCTTGCTGTCTTGCTGAGTCGTTACAATAGTGAGCATTACATCATGTCTCAAGGACTAAAATGAGCAGAAACATGTAAAAGCAAAACCACATGCTTTTCCAAGTCATGAATATAATCTCCATGTTTAATTAGATATCTGGTTGTGTGTTTTTCACTTTGCTTTCCTCTCAGTCAAAATCCTGGGAAGAGCAGAACATGTTCTAAGCAGAGATGCGATGGCCACGCTGTGTTATGGCTGCTGCATCCTTTGGGTGTGCATTGCTGGAGACTGTAGAATACGCACGTAGTGGATCAGTACCACGTACATACTTCATAAAAACTGCTCATTGCCTCAGTAACTTCGGCACACATTGAACTGCTGTTGCTTTCCTTAATGCCATATGTAAGAGTTTGAGCTCTCAAAGCTTGACAGTGAACAAGGAATCATTATTTTTAAGGTACAGGAAAGGTTATCCGTGTGCAGAGGTACTTACAGTATTTGAAACAGATCGCTTCTGGTTTGGGGTGAACTTAAAGATAGGCTTTATGTTTTGTTATAGATGACCTCCCGGAGTGCTGTTAATGATTTAATTTGGTTTGTACACACTCCTCTGAAACTTTATCTGCATTGCACAATGGGTTGCTGTGAGCTGGCTCACTGTGCATTGTCTCTGCCAGCTCGTGGGCTATCTACAAAATGAATGAAGCTCTTGTTTAAGTTACAATAATTCAACTAAGATTTATTCCAGTGTCATAGTGTCAGTTCTGGGATGGCATGTAGACTTCAGTTTAAATGGGATTCTTTAAACAACATAGCAGGCGTACATCATACAGTGGGCATGTATAATTATCTGTTCTTCTTGGGTTTGTTACTTCCTTGGGTTCCAGTCATCAAATGTATATTAACTGTGTTTGCTCTTTCATGTTATTTATGTAATAATTTGGTATTGTTTAATTTGAGCAAACTTCGTGAAGGTGATAATGCCAGCAGTTCAGCGCTGACAAAAGAAAGGAGTTGAAGAGGGCTTTGAGGTGACCTGATAGTGGCCTTCCAGTATCAAGGGGGGCTACAAGAAAGAGGGGGACAGACTTTTTAGCAGAGTCTGTGGTAATAGGACGGTGGCAAAGCACTGGAACAGGTTGCCCAGAGAGGTGGTGGATGCCCCATCCCTGGAGACATTCAAGGTCAGGCTGGACCAGGTTCTGTGCACCCTGACCTAGCTGTAGGTGTCCCTGTAAACTGCAGGGGAGCTGGAGCAGATGGCCTTTAAAGGTCCCTTACAGCTCTAAAGATTCTACAGTTCTAAAGAAGTACAAGTCAAAACCTGAATCTTGCCAGATTTCCTAAAGTAATATTTTGTAAGAGCGCAAAGCGTTCTGTTTAGAGACTTGCTGGATTCAGACTCCGTTGTGAGCTGGATATTTTATGGCTGTATCTACTACGGGGAGAATTGCTCTGTCGAGAGTAAACCAAGAACAAGCAAATTACTAACCATTCCTCAGAACTATTTTTAATTTGTGAGCACTACAGAAAAATCTGTGTTAAAGCGATCTTCTCAATCTCGTAGCAAGAAGGTTCTTCAGCACAGAATTTTTGGTGAACACCAGGGTAGATGTTCAGTCTAGGCAATGGTATAATTGCCCTGTACTTTCTTCTAATACCAAGACAGTTTTGTTACAAGCTTGGCACAAGCTTTTGAGCTTTTTTTTCATAATACAGTAGTATTTTGTTTCCTTTTTTTTCTGATCTTTGGATCAACCATTTTGGGGATAAAATAAAACAAACTCTTAATGGTTATTGTGAGGTGTTGCAAAGCGTGGGGAGCCTCAGGGCTCGGAGGACTCCTCCTTTCCAGCTGCTTTGTCCAGCACCTGTTGTTTGTTTCCGAATGCAGGGTGACAGGATGTTTTAGGAATGCTCGAATGTCATGGGGTCCCCTGTGATTTAAGGCTAGCACTCCTTCACGCGTCTCATGCACAGAAAGGAGACGTGATAAAGTCTGGATGTGAAAGTACTGGGAGTGAAAGGGCCTGGGAATTAATGTCTCAGTTGTCCTGCTGCTGCGCTTTGAATCCAGGTGTTTTGGTCATCGTGCATCTTGGCAACATGAGATGCTTTTTGTTTTTTCTCTCTCTGAAAAGTGAACAGCTTTTAGGAAAAACTTGATATAATGGAAAACTGATCTGTTCTTTGAATGCTCTGGAAAAGAAATAACTTCTAATGAAAAACAAACATGCAACACGGTTCTCCTTTTATTTTTGAATGCAGTGTTTTCCATATTATCTTTCTATTTTTAGCTTTTCAATGATTTGTTCAAGAATAATGCGAACCGGTCTGAGAATACAGAAAGACGACAAAATCAGAACTACTTCATGGAAATGATGACTGTGGAAGGAGTCTATGACTACTTAATGTATGTTGGTAAGAAGTGATTTCTCTTAGCTATTCTTTGCTTCATTATGAAACTCAGGTCCTTCGGTAAGAAATAAAATTCAATTGTAGTAGTCCTGTGTAATTTAGAACGTGTTACGTTAACAATATACAGCTTAGGAACACAGCCATTAGAAAAAAGCAGAACAAAACCCATATTGCTAACAAAACTCTTATTGCTGCACTAAAATAGTATAATTTATCCTTCGTTGTTGTTTAGTTTTGTTTTACCTTTCTGCTTCTCAGAGTGTAAGTTTATGGCTGTAGTTCCCTTTTCTCAAATGTGCCTAGAGAACTAAATGAAAGTAGTTAAGGGTATTCGATGAGCCATACGGAGAATAATCATTTTTCAGATTAAATACTTGCTTGCGTACATTTCTTTTCTCCTTTTGAGCCCGTGGCTCCTTTACCATCGTTATTAGGAGAATCATATAAACATCTGTTACTGTAACTTTGCAGGTAGGGTAGTCTTCCACATTCCTGACTGGCTGCATCATCTCTTAATGGGAGGAAGAATCCTCTTCAAAAATACCTTGGAACTGTACACAGACTATTACCTGCACTATAAGTTGGAACAGCTATTTGAGGAGCACCGTTTGGTTTCTCTGATAACGCTGCTGAGAGGTTGGTAAAGGTCACACCTTTGATGTGGAAGCGTTGCTTTAGTTTGATATTTGAAATCCCTTTTGTTGAGTTACTGAGTACTAAGCTTTGTAATGCTTGACTAAAGCCAATGGAATTTTAAAAGTCAGGTGGGCCAATTAAAACATTCCAAAAGTTTGTTGCTGAAAGGTGTTGTTAGCTCTGTTGTCTGTCAATCATCATATACAGGAAAAAAAAAAGTGTTACAAACAGATTTGCTAAGGTGTGCAAAGAAAGAGAATAAAGGTGGGTCAGTATGTCAGCGAGTGAATGTTTTGTGCTCTCTTTATTTAAAGTTTTCACTTGTGTGCTGCATTGGTCTTCTATTTATTTTTTTAATTCACTTCATTGTGATGATTTTAACCTTCAAAGAAGGGAAATAGACATTATTTAAAAAAAAAAAAAGATTTAAAAAAGCAACAAAATGACAGCAACTACAGAAAACCCACAACACATCAACTGTAGAGAAGTGTAAGGTGACCACAGTCTCTCAGCTGAACGAAACATGTGGCCAAAGCTCTGGAATCAAGGCTAAGTCTGTCCACAGCAAACCAACCAACCAGAATAACTGAGCACCAAATATTTCTGATGAACAAAAATTTTTGCAAGAGAAATAGTAAGTAAGGAGATTATAACTAACTTAATGTCAGATTGACCCAAAGCTAGAAGGTAATGCTTTAAAATTCTGAAAAGAATGGAAACAAATTGGCAAAAGATTCTTGTCCTCTACGCACACGGATTATTCTGGATTTGATCAGGCTAATGTAATCAAAAGACGATTGTCTGGCAAGGCTTAGAATTCCCATCCAGTTAAGGGTGTACAGAAAAGAAGTTCCACTTTGAAGCCATAATCCAAACCAGTTTCTTCATGCCAGTGATAAAATTTGGAAAAAAAAAAAAAAAAAAAAAGCTGCCTAAAGACAGTTTGTTTTGTGCGTCTTCACTGCAGATGCTGTGTTCTGTGAGAACACCGAACCTCGCTCTGTCCGGGACAAACAGAAGAGAGCGAAGCAGACTTTTGAAGAAATGATGAGATACATTCCAGGTTCTGTATTCAATGGCTCTTTATATGAGTACAGTTAATTGTTGGAGCAGAAGTATAACCCAAATGCAGTAATATTAGCTTTCCATATTAATTAATTCCAATGCTGCTGAGGTTTGAGTAGACTGGAATACTGCGGTGTGGAAAAAAAACAAACAAAAAACAACCCAAGAGTTCCAGTCTCATCACTGTTGCTGAGTAAGGCTGTAGTGTAGCCATTCATAAAGACTGGATGGAAATAGTGTTACGAATGTGCTTAAAACCATAACTTCTTCATATCTAGAGTGCTGGTCTGATTTGTATTTTATTCAGATGAAGACCAGGTAAAGAAGTGAAGCCAGAACGTAAATCTGAGCTCTATTCAAGCTCTGTGAACTAGAGAAGAAGGGCTCGTTTTCTGGGTTATTCAGAATGTGATAAGAAAAAATTCCAGCTTGTGCATTAAACAAAGCATTAGGACAACAGAATGAAATTTTTAAAAGCGTAACAAATACTTCAGGTGTGCGGCACGGAAAGATGAGGGAGGAGGAAGCAAAGGAGTGTTTGTTTTTCCCACTGGCTACTTTAGAGGGATAAAACTTGGAACTCTTTAAACCTTTTTTTTTGCTACTGGAGATTGAGTAAAAATACCCTCGCATGGAATTATGGAGTTAGTTCTATATCAGCTGAAACTAATGCTCAGGGTGTTCTCGTTTAATGACAACTGTATCGTGTAGCTGTTTTGCAGTGCTTCTTAATGACTTGTGTATTTGTTGGCGACATCTTGCACAGATTTAATAGGCAAGTGCATTGGGGAAGAGGCTAAATACGAAGGTATCCGGCTTCTGTTTGATGGCATGCAGCAACCAGTGCTCAACAAACAGGTAACTTGCAACACTTGGGCAACTTGCCATTTGGCAGAGCGTTTCCTGAAGTGAGTGTATGCCTATGGCAGAGGACGGAGCTTTCATCCACAGCAAAAGATAAAAAGCAGCGATGTTGCCTTGGCGAATACTTAGCTGATGCCATTTTCTTTGTTTTCTTTTAGTTAACTTACGTTCTATTGGACATTGGGATTCAGGAACTCTTCCCAGAGCTAAGTAAGGTATGTGCTGACACTGTTCCAGAGTTGCAGAATTCTTCAAGATACTGAGTCTGGTCATTGTTGGTTGCCTGGTGTTGTTACCTTGTAACAAGTTTAAATTTTTAGTGGAAAATCTGTATGGTACTAATGCATTGAAATCCTGTAAATCTGGATTACATATTTTCTGTTAATTAGGTCTTTGCAAATCCATTTAGGCCCACTCACCTCTCATGCAGTGACTCTGGCGTGCCTTTCAGCATCATTGGACAGAGTGATCAGTTGTCGGGATCTCTGTGCCTTTCTTTTTGATTGTGCCCATTCTGTTTCAGGCATTTTCTGTCTTTAGGAAGTGAATTCCACTTGCAGAGCTCAGATTGAGCTCCAGCACTTTTCTAGAGAATATCTGGTTGGTAGATTTCTCACCCCAAGTTTGGTCACTGCAATGTTAACTTACATTGCCCAAATAAAGGAGAGAGAACCTGCACTACACAGAATACTACACAAACGCATAGAACTAGGTTTGTGATCCATCTCATTTGAAAACAAAAAAAAAAGCCCCTCATTTATCATTTCGATTTTTGTTGCATGAGTCCTGTGTCCAAGAACCAGAGGAGGAGTACACCACGGGATTGAGCAATGATTTGTTTTGCGTAATAAGCGAATGACAGATGTCAGAACAAGCCGGGGCACCTGCCATTGTTTCACTGAAACGAGACCAGCTGAGCAAGTTTAACTGACTTTGTGCATCAGCTCTGGAGCTGACTTACTCATGGCAGTGTTCAAAGAGTTCAAACAAAGGAAGATCCAACCAACCAAGCAGATGAGGAAGTAGCCTGGTGACCTGTGTGCTGCATGGAAGACCTGACTTAACCCTGCTGCCTTACTGCACTGAGCTGGTTTTGCACCTCAGCAGCTACCAACGCATCCATGGGGATATTGGTCTGTCTTCAGACAAAGCTGGGGGGAAAAAATGTAAAGGCTTCCTATTAATGCTTTGAATAATTTTTAAAGCATTGATCATGCCTGGAGGTTGGTGGCCAGTGACTAGGTGGGTGCCCCAGGGGTCAGTTCCGGGTTCTGTCCTGTTTAACGTCTCCACTAACGATCAGGATGATGGGACAGAGCGTTCCCTCAGCAAGTCTGCAGATGGCATAAAACTGGGGGGAGTGGCAGATACCGGAGGGTCCTGTTGCCATCCAGAGTGACCTGAACAAACTAGAGAAATGGGCTGGTAGGAACCTCGTGAAGCTCAGCAAGGGGAAGAGCAGAGTCCTGCCTGCACGGGAGGAACAACCCCACGACATGCTGGGGCCACCCTGGTGGGAAGCAGCCTGGAAGAAAAGGACCTGGGGTCCTGGTGGCCACCATGTGGAACATGAGCCAGCAGTGTGCCCTTGGTACCAGGGTGGTATCCTGGGCTGCATTAGGAGGTGTGTCACCAGCAGGTCAAAAGGAGGTGGTGCTTCCCCTCTACTCAGCACTGGTGAGGCCACACCTGGAGCGATGGGTCCAGTAGTACAAGAGAGACGTTGCTACTGGAGAGGGTCCAGCACTGGGCCACTAAAATGATCAAGTGCCTGGAGAATCTCTCCTGTGTGGAGAGGCTGAGAGAGCTGGACCTGTTCAGCCTGGAGAAAGGCTCAGGGGTCTCATAAACGCTTATAAATACCTTAAGGGAGGATGCAAAGAGGACTGAGCCAGGCTCTGTTCAGTGGTGCCCGGTGCCAGGAGCAGAGGCAATGGGCACAAACTGGAGCACAGGAGCTCCCTCTGAACACCAGGAGCACTGCAGTGCTGTGTGGGTGACGGAGCCCTGGCACAGGCTGCCCAGAGGCTCTGGATCTCCTCCTTGGAGCTCTCCAGGAGCCGCCTGGATGTGGGGCTGGGCACCCTGCTCGGGGTGTTCCTGCTTGGGCAGGGGCTGGGCCAGGTGGACCCAGAGAGCCCTTCCCACCTTAGCCATGCTGGGATTCTGTATGTGCATGTATATTTAATGAGGGGGGGAATATTTTTTTTATTTTTCTTTGGAAACAAATCAGGATTAAGGCTTTTACCAATTCTTAATCCATCCTTTCATTCCCTCTAACTGCATGCCACTGCTTGACTGCTCTGCAATGTTTCAGGAAAATACCTCCTAGGAGGGCATCTCTGACAAGCCCCAGGTCTTAGTGAAACAGCAGCACTGGGGCCTGGGCTCTGCACGTCCCACATGACTGAAGCTGATGATGGGAACAGGGGGAGGGCATTCACTGCCCCAGAGTTCAGTAGAAGAAAGGAAGGGAAAAGAAAATGCTCCAAACAGGAAGTTCAGCTGTTTTTCTATCTTAGACGTGCCAAGAGTAAAACAGGAGGAAGTGCTGTTTCCAAGAAGTCTGACTGGAGCCTAGTAGTGAGGGCTGTAGGACTATGATGGACAAAATGAGAGAGGATCAATATGGAGAGGCAAATGCAGGGTGAAGAGGGAGGAAGGGTGGAGGGCAGTGTTGTTCATATAGAGCCTTAAATTCAAAGAAACATTTCCCCTAAATCACTGCCAACTGACCATGAAGCCATTTGGAAGAGAATAGTTTCCTCCAACCAATTTTAATGAGCAGATCTAAAATCAATGACTGGCTCTTGTTCAGTTATCAGTTGTATTGGGGAAAAAAAGCACCTACCGTAACTTCGCTATCGAGCATACTGGTCCTTCTTGTGTCGTGTGATACCAAAATGTGTTCGTAGTTAGTGAGGAACAAAAGCACTTCAGCTCAATCAACAATTAAAGAGAAAACAGCATCCTGTAAGTTTTGTTTTGAGCACTGCACGTTCAGCACCCCAACAGGAATGGGAGAAATGGGAGCGTTTCTGCTAGAGGGGATGTCGGCCTGCTTCCCACTCGTGATAGCTGGGTCTTGAAGTTGTCTCCTGCTCCACGTACCAACGCAGTTACGCAGTGGATCACTGCAGATAAGCTGTGTTTAATGGCAGTGTACCTGAGCGCACAATTTCCAGGGGTAAGAGCCGAAAAGCGCTTATGTTTTGCTTTGGTGCAATGTACAGCCAGTGCCTTGGAAGTCTGTTCAGACAGGGTATGAGGAAAAGGGTAAGCTGAGAGAGGAGAAGCAGAGGAAGAAAAGAAATCCGGGTATAAAAATATGCCAGTGCCACTTCCAGAGCCAAAAATTGCTGTGTATGTAAAAAAAAAAAAA
>WBMW01000664.1:1130656-1302323 GCA_013396635.1 Penelope pileata
GGATAAAATATCTACTTCAAGAAAAGCATCCAAAACCTGAAATCAGTAGCCTGCCTTTCTCTTATCTCTGATTTCAAGCAGGTATTTTCAAGTCTCATTCAGGATTGTAGACAAGTTTTATATGTAAATATGTATTTTCATTCTTAAGTCAATTTATTTCTTGCTTTCCCTCTAACAGGGTCCCAAGGAAGCCAGCTCTGTGTCCTGCTGGATGTGAATGCGGGGACCTTGCTGGACACGTGGTAGCAACATCTGCCGTGCACTAACGTAACAAATGGGTGATGTTTTAGCCTTGCATTGTATATTTTATTGTACATAACTAAAAATTTAAGTTCTAAAAATCTCTTTATGCAATAAAGACATTAAAATTTAATACCAATTACAAGTAAATAATATATATATATATATCTGCGTTTTTATTTAAATTTCTTTAGCTGTTTCCAGTAAAACTCAGATGTATTTCTCTAAAGTCTCTGCATATGAAAGTACAGGAGGATACAAAATAAGACTGCTGGGGACCAGCCCACGTATGCTTTGCTAAATGCACGATTACTGTTGCCTTCCTTAAAGGGCGTTCAGAAAAATGGATTTAGGATCACAGGATTAGGAAAGAGGATATGAGTCTGTTCTTAGTGTTTTCTAAAAATTTATTAGCACAAAAATGTGTGGAAGATTTTTCCTGTAAACCTTAACGTGTTGGCTCAGCCTTCATGAGAGAGACTTTGAGAAGGGGCTACAGATGGATTTTCCAGGAGTTTTACTCATGGAACACCACAGGGATATCGTAACAGACGTTCCTTGAGATTTCTCTTTTCGGACAATTCCTATGTTTTGCTTTTACAAACACGCCAAACTAATCTAGTGTGGTATTACAGAATCATAGAATCCTCAAGGTTGGAAGAGACCTCCAAGATCATCTAGTCCAACTCTCCACCTACCACCAAGATTGCTCACTAAATCATGCCCCTCAGTTCCACATCCAGACTTTTCTTGAACACCTCTAGGGATGGTGACTCCACCACCTGCCTGGGCTGCCTGTTCCGGTGCCTGACCACTCTCTGGGAGAAGTTTTTCTTAATATCCAAGGTATTAGTGTAATATCCAATATATTAGTGCTCTTTGTCTATACAGTTTGCGTTAACTGTCTGTATTGCTTTTGTGTACCTTTCCCTTCTGCTTGCCAAATGAAGGTAGCTGTGCTACTTCCTTCTGGGCGTGCCAAAAGAGGAGTTGTTGTAACTCCTATGGGGAAAAAAAAACAACAAACCACAATGAAGACTGACATGCAGATACAGCTCAGTCCGTACATGTAGTGCCCCTTATCAGTTTTACGTTGATTTGCGGAAGACCGTTCTGTAAATTAATAACTTTAGGAGCTAGGATTGACAAATCACCGCTGCCATGTTACAACTAGTACTGCATCAAGGTCAGCCGGTTTTTGTCTCTCTGTTCTAAGAGCTTAACCAACACAACTGTGTAATCCAAATCTTTTCATGCGCAACCCTTGAATTTATGTGAAAACTGATTAGGTCTTGAGATTTAAACATGCTAAAATTTACCTCAGTATTATACACCTCCATGTAACCTGGGGGTGCACTGGATTTAAGAGGCGAGTAGTTTGGCTCTTGAAAAAAGTGTAATTTGCTTTCCAGAAAATCAAAGTAGGTTTATTCAAAACTCTGCACACGAGTTTAATACAGCAGCAAACAACGTGGGAGTATGTTGATGTCAGTTCTGAATAGAAATGGGTGCAATGTTATTTTTTTATTTATAAGCAATCATTCCTTGATAAAGGATCAGAAATGTAGACTTAACACTTTATCCAGTTTCTGACTACTTGTTAGCTTGGCTCTTACAACTGTGTTTTTAAAACACAGCCTGCCCATATGGAAAAGAGCCTTTTGAGTGATGATCACTGTTATGATAAGGGCAGGTTGTGCTGTAAAAAGCGCCATTACTGGGCAACTTCCAAAGGTGCCACAGTGCTGCAGGAATCGATGTGTGCAGCTGATGTTCTCTGTGAACACTGCTCACACAGGGAATGGTTGGACTCCTGTGTAAACTGTAAAATCAAGCATCTTCATATAAAACAGTCTTTGATACTCTCTCCTTAATGTAGCTATAGTCCCCAAATTGGTCATATTAATTGGTGAAGTTATGTATTTGATTTGTCAAAATGTATCAAAATCAGATCAAGCTTTATTAATGGAAAATGGAAGTGAGCTGCTGTGTCTTTAAAATGCAAAAAACTTTTACAATTGCACATAAATGGACCGATGCTTTTAATGACACTGCGTTTAATCCAGCTCTATCAGGCATCGGTACAGGTAAGCTAGCAACTGGCAGCAAGCTGGAATTATTAGATTGAAAGCTTAAACCCTGAGTGGAGGTCAAAGGGAGGTATATACACCTATAATATATCTGCTTCTAGAAGCTTGTTTGGGTGGTCCTGTGTGGAGCCAGGAGTTGGGCTTGATGATCCTTGTGGGTCCCTTCCAACTTGGGATATTCTGTGACTCTGTGATTACTGGAATCAGATTCTTAGTCAACTCACTAAAGCAGCTAAAAGAATTTGACCAGTTAAGAACACCCCATTTGGGTCAATGATTGTTTCATGACAGAGCACTGATAGTTTGCTTCATGAAACCTCAACCTGAACTGTGTGTCATGCGAGCTGTTCGTACCTGCTGCTGTTTCAAACTGAGGAAAGCCATGAATTCTGCCCCCTCCTTGACTTCAGCGACTGCCAGATCAAAGATTATCACTTGTGCTATTTATTGACTACACGCACAACCAAAACATTTGTTTTAAGGTTTGAGAAAAGAGAACAGTTCTTTTCCCTACCTCAGCACCATCGCTATCCTTCTGCCTTCTTCCAAATGTAAACACTGAGCAGAAATCAGGAATGTACGAGTGTCACAGTGAGCAATACAGAAATTAGGGTAAGGCTTCCTCGGATAAGACTCCCAGAAGAAAACTTTATTCGACCTTCAACTGCAGGGTAAACTCTCTTCATTCTGTCCAGGTAACGGGAAACAACCTCGATATCAGGCTCACCTAAACAAACAAGCAAAAATGGTGAGAGTTCTCTGCAACCGCCAATGGAAATTTGGGTAGTGCTCCACCTGTTTTGGATGGAGTGCTATAGATCCGGCAGAGTTCTCACACCTTTTTCAGATTTAACTTTTTAGGAAGAATTTCTAGTCTGTGTGCTGCTGTGTGCACGCAAAGATTTCCTACGGTGGAAGACCCCCATGAGTCACTGCAGCCAACCATCTTGTATGAGCCCTCTCTGATCCAAGTTCTTGCATTTCTGAAGTGCAACACATCCATCCTAAAACCAATTCTCATTTTGCCTCTTTGACACACTGGAAGATGCTAGTAGAACCTTTCAAGCTGTTGCCTTTCATTATGCCTACTTATTTCTCTCTACGTGAATTTATTTCTGCATAAACGGTTATTTACTAAAAACTACAGCCCCCCTGCGTTTACGAAGTGATGGCTGAAGGTGATGGTAACCATCAATCCCACTTGCGAGAATCAATTTTAAGTGGAAACATCCTGAAGAACCAAAAAACGGTATGTAAGGGAGGTCCAAAAGGAAGTGGTTTCTTGGTAATAAAAACATGCTTAACTAAACTATAATCACTCTGGAATCAGAATGTACGAAGTGGAAATTCTGCAAGATGTGGCTGTGCTCCTAGAAGATTTTATTTTATTTTTTATATAGGGCTGTAAGGGAAACATGAGGTCACAGCCTGAATTAGTGTTTGAGCACCTGGTGAAGGGCAGTGGCTGGCCTAAGGAACACCTGTGTTCCCCCTCCATGTGACCAGGAGGGGTGGACCCAGGGTGGGACTATCCTGGGCTCATTTAAGAGCCAGCCACCAAGGGGAAAGCATCTTCTGTTTGGGACCTGGCTGTTCCTCATCTTGGTGGGAGATCGCTATTATGAGTAAAAATCTTTTGTTTACTATCATTAAACCTTTAATACTTTACCTGGGATTGCTTCTGTGATCGCACCACAAGGGCATTACGTTCTTTTTGTGTTTTCAGAAATGATTAATTCCGATCTCAAAAACTTTGAAAAGTTTCCCTTTGTCCTAAAAGATGCTTGCAGCAACTGTATGAATGCTGACTTTCTAACAGTTTGCGTGCTGCTGTTGAGGGCCTTAAAGCAGCATTAGACTGCACCTCTCCAGCATGGCTTTGTCAGCACCCGAGGGCTGCTGCCCTGGGGGCGTTGGGCTGCAGGACTGAGCAGCCCATGCTGCCAGGGGTGTAGGGTGATGCCCCCTCCTCCTATGTTGCTTGAGCTCTATGTCCTGGGGTAGCAGAGGTGATCGTTCTGTTTGTAAATACTTCTACAGAGTGGAAGTCCGAGGTTTGAAGGAAATAGCTCCTTTCTTTCAGATGTGTTATTTAGTAATTAGTACAAGCGTAAGGCAGGGCACGATATTTAGTGTCTAGTGTGTTTTTTTTGCTTTTTCGCTGGTTTACCATGATCCCAGAACTGCTGAGCTCAGTTGACAAGGCTCACTTTCTTCCTGAAACTTTTGAACTTCTTGAAATTTCTGTGATTTAACTGAAAAAAATGAAGTTGCTGACTAAAGCCAAACCCAGCAATCCAGAGCCATCAGATTAGGAGCAAATTTAATCTATCCAATAAAAGCAAAAAATCTGACACGCTACAGAAAGGTCTTTTAACTCTTAGCAATTGTCAGCTGAGTTCTTCGAGCCTGTACGTACCTTTACTGTAGGCCAGACGGTCGTCCCTCAGCATATGGTAGCCGTCTCCACCAAACAGCATGTAGGATGGGAGAGTCACGTTGTAGATTTCATCCATCTGCAGAGGGATGTAGGCTGGGACTCTGCAGGCTGTGCAAAGCACTTCTATGCTAACAGCCCTGCTTCCAGGGGCTCTGGAGAGATCATAGACCACGTGGATGCCTACAGGAAACACGCACTTGAGTGCCACGTCACGCAGTGCCTATTGAACATACGGGGCCAGAAACAGCAGCATCCATCATTTTTAAGATTGTTTACATTCGCTTGCGTGACGGAGAAGTTGTGTTGTCCTGAGGGATACCTGTTTATGCCCTGTTTCCTTAGTGCTCAAATCAACTTTTAGCCGAGAAAACTCATGAGTTTAGAGAACTGCTGAAATGCTGCCCTACCTCAGTTACTTGTCTGATCATCTGCCTTCTTGTCACAACTCTACAGAAATAAACTGGATGGGGATACTGCAGTCATTGGATTAGGTAGGATACAGCAAGATGAAACTCTCCCTGACTGCTGTCAGCATAGGCTTTTTCTTCCTGCTGTCTTGTTGGGTGAAGTGACTTAAAGCCAGCCAGCCTACTATGGATAATAAGCACTTTCCTGAAGAAAAGAGAGCTGAGCCGGGACTGAATGCTGCAGCTTCTGCTCACTGTAGGAGAATTACTGTTCCTCGCAGTGAGCCCTCCTCGTGCAAAGCCTGGGGAGGGCTAGGCCGCAAGAGCAGCCCTGCCAAGAATTTGCTGCTCAGGAAGTCACTAAAAGCTAACCCACAGCACAGCCACTCTTCCGACCTTGGCTCTCTTCCTCTCTGCATCTTTTGTCCTGAACCCTCTCTAGAGCTGCTAGGCATCTTTTCTCCTTTCTTTCTATGAGAAGGTAGCAGAGGGGCTGCTGCTGCTTTACCCTGGTGGTGGGTAGCTCAGTGGTGAGAGCAATCGCTGTGTGTGAGATGTGGGCCATGTCCGTGGCATGTGGGGGTTCTGGACCTCATGGGGATGAGTGCCCCCATCACCAGGCTACGTGGGGACAGGCACGGGGGGAAATCACTTGCTCCCTGCCCTTGGAGCTTGGCTTTTCTGCTACGTAAACAAAGAAATCCGCACAGCATCACGGGGAGAGCAGGAATAAACACAATGGCAGCCTAGCACACATCTGGATAAATATCTGGGCAGCTGTGATTCAATAAGTGCGTATGTTTTTAATATTAACTGTTCATCCCTAAAATATTTAGAAATTCACTGGAGCAATTCCACAGCCTGCTTAGACTAACTCTGTACATGTCCCCGATCATTAGGCAATGGCACGAACTGATCCTGATAAAGCGACAGTTGGCAGCAGCCAGCAGGGAAGGGTGGGCTATGGGGTGGGCTGTCAGGGAAAAACTGAAGACAGGAGCTCAGTTGCTATGTGACAGCTCTACCTGACTGTGCCTTCCAATAGTTAAAGTGTTAAACTGCTGCCACTTAGGGGTTACTGAAACAAGGGGGAATCCTGTCTCTGCTGAAGAAACAGTGATGGCCGTGCTGGCGTGGTTCAGCTGAAACATGTTCAGGATGAATAGCGTCAGTTAGCTGGCATGTGTGAGGCACAGAGCGGGGCTGCGTTGCCAGCGTGCTGCCCATCCTTAAAGAGGCAACGCAAAGCCCTTCCAGGTGTCAGACAAACAAGGCCCGTGGAAGCGAGGGCTGTTTTGGAAAACCAAGGCGAGGAAGGAAGAAAGCGTACCTCCGACCTGCAGCAGCTCGCCCGTTCCTCTTCCGTACCTGCGCACACTGTGCTCAAAAGCTTCTTTCAGCGTGGAGCCTTTCACCGTTACCAAATCGAAACGACCTCCAAAGGGCAGAACAGACAGCAAATCTTCCATCGTAATGCTACCTGGGGAATGAGACTTTATTTACACTAAGAATTTTTACTATTTTAGGACTGCTTAACTGTATGTTCTTGACAAGGAACAGGGCAAATACTATTTGAGAAAATGAGGACCAGGGTGGAGGTGGGGATCATGTGCATTGTCCCAGTCAATGAACCTTTGGCATCGTCCAGCTTGACAAAGCCAATAATCTGAGCGTGATGTAACTGCACGTACAGCTATTCAAATGACTGCTGACAGAGATTACCAACCTAAGATGAAGAAAACCAGAAATTCTTACTAAAGTCTGGCAATTTTTCCAATTGCTTAAAATGTACTCATGGAGCCCTAGAGAAGGATTACGCTAAAATGAAGAAAATGTGTTTGTTTTCAATTTTCATTTATCTGATATCAGGAAAATAAGATCTGTAAAATTTCAGCATTCAGGAAAAAAAAAAAAAAACAAATTCACTTATTCCATGGCAAACTACAGAAAGCTTCTAGCAAGCACAGCGTACGTCCCTCTACAGTAGGAGGCGAAGAATAGCCACTGTCTTTGTTCCACTCCAGCAAGGAGAGAGAACGGAGTAGTAAAAGTGATGTGCATAAACAATGCTAAAAACTTCTGCTAATGTCAGCCTGAGTGCAGCTGCACTCTAACAATGGTTAACTATTTCAGAAAGTTTGAAACAATTTCCAAAACTATTTGGAAGTCTCATCAAAACAAGCCTGTACTTAGCACTGTTTGTGGGCTTGCATCATTACTGGATACCTCTTTCCTGAAAAGCTGGCATCCAGCACGTGCCTTCACGTACCGTTGGCGCTCCGTTCGTCGATGGATGACCGTATCCCACCTCCGTTCAGGATGCACATCGAAACGTGGTTCCACAACTTTCTATCTGGACGCCTGACGTTCTCGTAAAGCTACCAAAGGAAAAGGGTGAAACTGAGTTTCAGCCTTTGCTCAGTCCAGGCTGTGGAAATTTACACCCAATACATTCTGAGACTGAAAACAGAAAAGTTTTCTGTCTTCTCCACTATTACCTTCACCTACTGTGAGATACTGGTTTAAAAAAAATATGGCAGATGACATTATTTTGCTTTTTTAAACTTCTAACAAGAAAAATATTTGCCGTTTTCTGTGGTGAACTCTCAACTTTTCCCATGGACTGCGTGTACACAGCCTTACCACGGCAAGACAGCTGAACAAAGGATGATTTTTTAAATTCAAGGCACTGTGACAAAGAAGAGAAATGACTGGAGCGCATTTGGAGAATCAGGAAGTGAAGAGAACCTTAAACACAGCTGTACGCTAAAAACGTGTACAGACTAACCTAGCTCCTGTTGCACATTGCAGGGAATTAAGATTTTTCAGCTTCTCTGAGATCGGTCTTTAATATCTGGAATGCTCTTGACAAACTGGTCAGATGTAGAAGAGCAGCGGGGAATAAAACGGGCATACCAGACCAGACCCAAAAATCTGCTTTGTGCAGCATCGGTTCTCCAGCAGTGTCCAAACTGGCAAAAGCAAGTAGCAAGGACAAAATAGTATTTGCTGGAGACATCCTAAGTAGTAAACAAAATGGAGATGAGGGATTTATTCAGTTGCATACGGATGATGAGCCTACAGAATCAATCATTAGAAATAACTGAGTAGAACAGGAAAGGGTTGAGAGAAAGGAAACAAGGATAATGGAAGGGAAGGACTTGTTTCCATACCGGAATGGCTATGGTTACGACTTCTCCATTGCACAAAGGGACAACTACAGGAAGGGCATGACAGAAGCCAATAAAAATCAAGAAGGGCTTGTGGACGTTGGATAGGAATCAGTGTGCTTTCTCATTTCAAGAATAACAGAAGATGGAAAAGGTTCAGAGAGGGGTGACAAGGATGACCGAAGACACAGAAAAGCATCTGATTGTGAAATGCTGACGCAGGCTAGGACTGTCCGTCCTGGTAAAGGACAATGGAAGGAAAATACTTGACATGTATAAGATCACGAGTGCTGTGAAGAGGGACCAAATGTTCCAGTGCAAGGATGGCTCCTTGGCCTCCAGCAGGCATCCAGCCAGGGCACAGCAGGCAGCGGACTGGAGAAAGAGCAAGGTCCCGGCAGGACGTGCAGGTCAGCGGTGGAACGCCCTGCCAGTGGGTGCTGTGAATGGCTGAAGGGCTCAAGGAGAGATGGGGCAAGTTGAAGAGAAGTTCCAGTGGTGACCAGGGAATAGTAAGGTGCTGCTTCTGGCTTGGGAGCTCTCTGAGCTGCAGCTGTTGCAGGCTGGTCTGTGTTCTCACCGTGACCCCTCTGTCACTCTTGGAGACGAGATGTTGGGACAGATGGTCCTGTTCTCTGCTCCAGCTCACCTACTTCTCTCCTGCACCCCTTTACTGGATGTTTCGCAATCTCTAACACGCAGTGCAGAAATCCTTTCTGGCTCCAGCTTAGTGCTCACTGTTATTCCTTGAGGCCAGATCCATTCTTGAGTTCGTAACTCATACTTAATGAGCGCGTTTTGCCTGTTTGCTGATTTTTCAGTCTGAGCTATACCTTCTAATTTAGCAATTTAGTAATTGTCCTGGAACAGACATCAGGATTATAAATCTGTAATTCCTCAGTACCTACAAAAATGTGTTTAAAATGTGCTCCTACACTTGCTGCTCTCTTAGTCCTGAGCACAGAGGCAGTTGAGAACAAGAGTTTGCATGCTGCCATTAACAATTCAGCCATTTCTCCTCTGAGTTCCTTCAAAGTCCTTTGTAAAACACCATCTCCACCTGTCAACCTGTTACTCTGAGATTGTGGTCCCCTACTGGAGAATCATCACTGAGCTATACGGACCTCTGTTTTGACCTGGCACAATGGTTTCATCAATCTTTCACAATTCTCAGTCTCCAGATTTCCCAGTACAGCTCTAAACATTCAAGCCCATCATGCGGAAAGGTCTGTTTTTTCCCTTGATACCCCTGAATGCACAGCACCAGACAGGAAAGCAAATGCAGAACTGGTATTGCTAAGAACATAAAAGGTAATACATGTGGATTTACGACAAATGCAGATTAACTTAATTATTAACTAAATAGATTAACTAAAATAGAATTTGACATCCCAAGACAAAATGTGCATCAAGAACCCCTACGGGCTTCTGAAGGATGACAAAGTAACTTTATTTAAACTTAAAAAAGTGCCACAGTATTTGATCACATTTTTTTTCAAATAACTAATGTTTAGCACGAAGCAAGGTACTGCCATTTTAGCAGAACTGAACGCAGAATTGCCGAATCTTCATCTAATCTGGAAATTAGCCCATGAACTAAAAATTATCATCAAGATTACAATAAAAGCCATCTCATGGACTGCATAAACAGCTTTTGGGAAATATCTAAATGAAAAGTCATCATCGTTAATTGGAGCTTGATTTTGTGGCAGTGCTAGTGGACATTTATGGCAATCCTTGTTTTCTGGAAGCAGTCGCATTGGTAAACATTTCTTTCTGGAGCACGTGAAGGAAATGATGTTACTGTGGGAGAGGAGAACAGTCCAAACCAGTTGGTTTAAAACCAGTAAGGGACTTTGGGTGCAATGTGATGAAGCACCGTGACACTTGTAGGGCCACAGTGGGGCTCCAGGATGGGGTGCTGGGAGTGCTGGGGTCTCCCCACGGCAGGGCCATCAGCCAAGGCCTATCCCACAGCCCTGGCAGCAGTGGGGCAGCCAGAGTCACCAGGACAGCCCCAGACACTGGGCACCTCCCTGGAGATGGGCAGGGCTGTGGGGAGCCTGGCCCTGGGGCTGGCACAGGGTCCTGGGGCAGCTGAGCAAGGGCTGGTGGTGCCCTCAGGCCTGGAAAACACCCTAAGACTTTCCAGCTCCTCTGTGCTGGCTCTGTTTCATGAAAAGTCCATAAAAGGGCACTGCCAGCACTGGCTGAGACAGAGGTGCTGGGCACACTCACTTGTCAGAGCGAGAAGCAGAGCAGCAGACTCATGGGCAACCGAGCTGGCTCTCTCTCTCTCTCTTAGAACTGCAGCCTCAGCATCTGCCGGAGCCAGCTGTGAACAAGCAGTTCTCTATAGGAGGATCTATGCAGAGCATAAAGTGCTCCCTGCTGTATAAAGCGAGATTTGCTGCAGCCTTGCTCCTGCCAGGTCTCTCAAAGGAAGCACGGAGATGCCATAGGGATGGAAAGCAGCAGAGAGCCCACACAGTGACAGTTTATCGCATTTTATCCGATAGCTCTGGAGTCATTCACAGATGTGATTGCCACCTGTGTTGGCAGCTTCTTACCACAGCATCACAAAGCAAGTTGCCCATGTTGCATTCTTGGAAACGGCACGCTTCACTCGTACCATTCAGGTAAACGCTAGTTCTTCCAATCTCTTTAGAGTAATTCCCCAGGTTTTTCCTCCACTTTTCCACTTCTTCTTTAATCTGCTCATCTGTGAAGTAGCATAAAAGTGTAAAATAAGCAGTGCGTGTATTTTCAATGTACACAATCTTAGGAAAAAAGAACCAAAAACAAAAAAACCCATGCTCCTTGTGTTTCTAAAATGTTACCCTTTCCCTAAAGGCTTCTCCAACAAAATGGCATCTGCACTCATTCTAAAGGAAGCTTAGAAAGGGAGGTGACAGAATGGCACAGAGCGGTGAATAAGCCATTCCCTTGCCACAGCAAGGCTCTTCTATTCCTCCTAAACATATCTTCACCCAGTCCTGCTGTAGCTTCTGACCAGTGGGATTTCTAGCACCTGCCTTGATAGATGGCAGCTTCTATTCAAGAATTTTTAATATACAAGTGAGTCTGGTCTTTATTCACATTTCTTTTTTTGTTTTCCTTCTAGTGATAGCTTCCTCCCCTTTAACACTGTGCTAAAAGGAATACTTGCTCAAACACCAATGCCAAGGATTCAACCCATTATTGAAATTAACTCTATACACACACCTTTGTGCAAATCTAATTCTATCAGAAAACAAACAGATACGAGGATACTTGTGTATACAGATAATGTCATAACTGCGTTCTGTCAGCTGTTAATTTTAAGCAATTTGCCATGTAACTGTGTCAGCAACAGCAACTTTTATAATGTTATAATGTTGTGTTAAAATATTATGTTTGTAAAACCAGAGCACCTATGTATCTGAATTTTTCTTTTGCTGACACCAGAGAATGTAAAGCCTCTTTACATCATCTCATTAAATTAACAGATCACTGAGATAACATTGTAATTAATATCTATGAACACAGGATTTTAAAGGGATTTACTTTATGAATACTCTGGTAGAATCCAGAAAACCTGATGGAAGTTCAGAGCTTTATACAGTGAACACTGGAGAAGAAGCAAAGACCAGAGAACCAGGCAGACAAGAAGCAAGTGACAGAGCTCAGATGGAGCTATGGACAGAAAGCAGCAGAGGGATTCCTGTCTCCCAGTTCCTCAAATGTTTCAGAGCTGAAACACTGAACAACTTCAGCATTGAAAACAAGAAGCTGTGGGTTTTGTGTATTATATTCGCATATTTCAGAGTACTCCAAATCTTTTCCCTAAATACTTCAGCACTCTTCTATTGCTCTGGACTCTGTTCTGAAGAACCCAGTCATCATAATTAAAATCATAATTACCAGGCTATCTAGAATGGGCCCTGACAAATGGTAATGTGTCACCTGAGTTCCCACCAAAGGACTGTCAGTGATTTTAAACAGGCAAAGACAAACATTGTGTTTGTGCATATCCAAGGGCCTTCATATTTCACCGTTTAGAAAAGGAAATAAGAAAATGCCTGAACTCTGCACCAAAGTGAGCTGCAAGTGCAGGAAGAAAGCTCAATTTTTCTGCAGCATTGTGCTGTACATTTAACACAGTAACACTCAAATTGTAGTAGAGCGCTGCAGGCAAATTGGAATTCCAAGTCCGCATACCTTCAGGAACGCTGCTGTCCAGCAGGATCGGATTTCCAACTGCTTCAACTACATTTCCTTTATTGTCAAATGTAACGTTTAAGCAACCGAGATATTTTCCATAAGCGTAAGCTTGGACAACTGGCACCTTCCTCCCATCATCTGAGTCGACCATGAAGGGATACGGGCCAGCTGGCTGCTCAGTGGAGGGAGGGGTTCCTGCGCAAAACAACCATGTAAAGAGGGTCTTCAGCTCATGTGCCCTTCAAGGAATCGTAAGAATGATATTTCAAATGCCTCTCATCCTTAAAAAAACAAATCAGATATTAAGCAGAACCAACTATGAGCGTATCAGAGAGCAAGCACAAATTTAGTTGTTCAGTTATGTTAATTCACGAGAGGATGTTGTTTCCAGGACTTGGGCTCTAAGAACCACCACAGTGTTTTTTAAGTTGTGACAGCAAGCTCCTCCATGACATCATGTCACAACAGCAACAAAGGCACTTTTCATTCTGATGATCCCAATCTCAGCCTCTCAGTAATGCACACATACCCGTCTCTGGCTGAAAAGCCTTCACGCTGCATTACTCTGCATCGGCTAGAAAACAAAAATGTTAGTAAAACACGGGGATAAAAAAAAAAAAAAAGTGTGAACTGTTTTTTGATAATATGCAGTCAGAAGACCTACAAGCAGTTCTGAAATTTTTATCAACACCCAATTGTTTTTTTTCACTATAGGAAACTTAACCTCCGAAATTTCAGATGGGCTGCAAACCTGTTGCAAGAGAGAACTTCATCAGCATGAGAGTTAAGCAGTCATGGATTTAAAACGTTTATCAGCCTGCAAAGTTTGAAGAGTGGTTACACGTAGGACTTGGAAACAGATACATTAAAGCAAGATATTTCCAGAGCCCTTGGTTCCATCAGCATAGCCTACTGCGGGTTTAGAAACCACGCAAGGGAGGAAGCAGCGACGCAAACCACACAGCACCTGTCCAGGGGTACCAGCCTCCTCTCTGTGTCCTTGGTAATGTACCTGAGTAGCATCACACCCTCTGATATTCCCATCAGCATCTCTACCCCACCGTCAGCAAAGGCCCAGGTCAGGAGGCTCCAAGAGGCATCACGTGCTCGGTGACAGGTCCTGCTGCAAAGCCCCCAAAGCCTGCTGCTCCTTCAGGATTTTTCCATCCATGTGAGTGCTGCCCTCACACTCTGATGGGTGAGAGCTGGGCTGCCTGTGGGTGGGGGCAAGTGTGTGTGTAGGACGGGACATGGGAGGAAAGCAGGCTCCTGACTTCCAGGGCTCACAGCACAGCCGGTTTCCTCTCATTTGCAGTTGCTTATGTAGTATGAAATCCAGGCATGATAAGCATAGCAAATGTTCCTCCCAGAGCTCTAATGCAAACCAGATTTACCTCTAATCCCTCCTCTTCTCCAGAGGGAATGACCATAACAAATGACAAGCTGAACCAAATTCACCAGAGAACCATCTTTTTCTACTTTTAGCCTGGCTGACAGAGTTGGTTTCTTAGTGGAATTCAGACCCCTTCACTATCTGACATTTATTTTGGGATGAACTGAAGAAATCCCATAACAAATGAGAACCCTGAAGGATTTATGCATACAAAAGTGGCTTTGGTGTTTTTGGAACTGGAAAAGGAATTGTTTTTGATCTCTTGCACTTGTCTATTCCTTGAATGAATGGAACATTAGCAAGAGGAAGTTATGCTTTCTGGTCATTATTTTATTTTTATAAATTTTTTTAATTAATTTCAGTTGTGAACAGTGACATCTTGACTACAACAGCAAAGACCTGTTAGTCAATGCCTCTAGAAAGTTTGTGCTTCAAAATGACCATAAAATCATAGAATGGCCTGGGTTAGAAGGGACCTCCAAGATCATCCAGTTCCAACCTCCTGCTGTGGGCAGGGCTGCCACCCACCAGCTCAGGCTGCCCAGGGTCCTACCCAACCTGGCCTTGAGCACCTGCAGGGACAAAGCATCCACAGCTTCTCTGGGCAGCTGTGCCAGTGCCTCACTGCCCTCTCAGTCAAAATTTTCCCCCTGACATCCAATGTAAACCTCCCTTCTTTCAGTTTAAAATTGTTCCCCCTTGTCCTGTCACTGTCTAACCTTGTAAAAAGTTGAGTTCCCTCTTGTTTATAAGCTCCTTTAAGCATTGGAAGGCCACAATGAGGTCTCCCTGCAGCCTTCTCTTCTCCAGGCTGAACAAGCCCAGCTCCCTCAGCCTGTTCTCATAGGAGAGGGGCTCCAGCCCTCTGACCATCTTTGTGGCCTCCTCTGGACCCTCTCCAACAGCTCCACATCTTTCCTGTGCTGGGGGCCCCAGACCTGAACGCAGTACTCCAGATGGAGCCTCACATGGGCAGAGAAGAGAAGGACAATCACCTCCCTCTCCCAAATAAAGTCACGTGAAAAGAGGGACTGAGCAAGAAAGGAAACTTGGGAAAAGGGAGATGTACAGGCATTTTTTAGCAGCAGGCCTAGGAGAAAGCTATGCATGCAGAATCAGATTCCACAGAAGACCAATGTCGGTATCACTTTTGAAGTTTTATATGATTGATGTTTTCTTGTTTTGTCACAAACATGGTTAAATGTAGACATTTTGCTTCCTCTTTTTAACAACCTAAGCTTGAAACACATGCAATATGTGTGGCAATAATTAACCAGTATTACTGCCTTTCTCCCTCTGTCCTGCTTTGTCCAGATCACCTTGCACACCCACAGCACTAAGGAACATTTCAGAGAGTTAGGGCACTTCTCGCTCACCGACTGTTTAAAAACTAGTTTTATCCATGGAAGTTATCACTGGGTACCAGCTGTGAATATGGCCCAGCATTGCTAGCAGTAAACTATATTTGTGAAAGTCCTCTGAGTTTAAAGAGAAGCAGTCAGTTTCAGCTTTGCTTTAGAAATAACATTTCAGTAAAAATAAAATACCTGTATAGAGAAATGTGTTTGTATGTCCCCCAATCACAACATCCACTCCTTTCACCTTTTGGGCAATATTTTTGTCCACAGTAAAACCAGAGTGCCCTAGTGCAATTATTTTGTTCACTCCCATAGCTGTAAGCTTGTCCACTTGCACTTGCAATGCTTCAATTTCATCTTCAAAGATTACATCATTTCCTTGAAAGAAAAATAAAAAAAAAAAGAGGAAGCATAAACATATTTACAAAGCACCTTAATTACAAGTTTTTCCAACACATGTATTTGAAATTGAATACTTTTTTGTATAATTAATGGAACTTTGAATGGCAATGGCTTTCAAAAGTCCATGGTTGGTTCAAGCTCCTAACCTGATCTGATACTCTTTCAGTAACACCAAGAGACAGCACAGCAGTTGAGCTGCTGTCCTGAAATGAGAACATAAAGAACTGAAAGTCTGGGATGGAGAAAGCTCTTGCAGACTACAATGTTGGGAAACTCACAATCTTTCTGAAATGTTCCTGTGCCTGCTGAAACTATTCTTACATGACAAACAGTCACAAGAACGTTCAACAAACAAATTAATCCTGGTCACAGTATTTAGGGTTGTGTGAAAGGACTTCCTATGTTAGAGGGTAATTTATTTGACAAAGTTTTAAGAATAGAGTTTAAGAATAGAGTCAACAAACTGTCAGCCTTAACTGTCCAGTGAAGACAACTGAATAACATTTCTACCAGTTCCCCATCTACCTAATGCCTCTTCTTCCTCCAGTTTTTTGATCAAGCGGTTTTGAAATATGCCTTCAAAGTCAAAAGTTTTACATTATTTCATAACAAAGGGAGCAGTGAAACTAATTCTTAATTCAATGCAAAACGTCTCAGGAAATGAAGAGGAAACTGCTACAATAGAAGAGATAAAAGAGGGTTATATAAATTGGTTAACCACCACACCCACTGAATAGCTCCACAACTGCCAGAGGGAATCTCTGTACTGCACATTTCAGAGTAAATTGTGTAGAGCATTCCCACATTTTTTCTTGTGGACTTCTTCTTAGGATCAAAAGAGTCATAGACTAATTGAGGTTGGAAGGGCCCTCTGGGGGCCATTGACTCCAAAACTCACTTGGAGCAGGAACTCAATGCCAGATGGGGCTGCTCAGGTCCTGTCCAAGCAAGCTGAAAATCCACAGCCTCACTGGGCAACCTGCTTCATGGCTTAACTGCTCTTACCATGACAAATCTTTTCCTTACATCCTGCCATAATTTCTTGCAGTGCTGCTAGAGCCCATTGTCTCTCGTTCCTTCTCTGGACCCTTCTCAGAAGAGTCTCTTCCTGTCTTCTCTGTAAACCCCTTAAGACAGTGGAAGACTGCAGTTAGATCCCCCATAGCCTTCCTTCTCTGGGCCAACAGCTTCAGTCCCTCTTTGTACGCCCTTGGGTTTGATCAAAGTTGGGCCTAGTGCAGAGCTCCTGGCAGAAGACGAAGCCTGAGAAGCGCTCCGTGAATGCAGGACCAGCTACAACAGCCACGCACGCCGTGGTGTGGGGATCAGTTCTGTAGAGAGCCAAGACCTCCAAACAGAGAGCTAGATGTGGACTGGCTGTGGCAGCAGGCAGTTCCCTGTACCCTGAAAAAGGGATCAGTGCTTTGGGGATACAGGGACTGCTCTCATATCCCTTCCTTGACCTAGCCACGTCACGTCAACCAACTTAGCATCTCAGCCATTGCATCGCTTCATCAAATTTAGCTGAAACTGGCCAGCAGGTTCAACACTTGTACACTGGGGATCAAAAGAGCAATCAAATTTCTCATTTCTCTAAGAAATCAGGCAAAAAGCAACATAGTGTGTAGTCATCCATTGTCCATTTTTCAAAAAAAAATCAGAATGGAAATACAGTTCTTAACTAACAGTAATGTACTACTTGTGTCAGAATTTCCCTTCTCTCTCATGTTATTAAATTGAGGTGACATCCTCTTCTCCTTTTAGCCAGGGGCAGAGTTTCAGATAAAATATCCAAACTGTACCAAGGAAAAGAACTGGCTGCATGCTAAAAATATTACACAAGCCAGCCAGAACAAAGTGGGATAAATGGAATTTAAAATTCCATCTTAGAAAACTGGCCAGGTTGATGTTTTTAGTAAATATTTTGCTGCCTTTAGGGTTTTTTGAGTAAATTGTTTTGGGGTTCTACCTTACACAAAAAGACAGTGGACAAAAAGGGATGTATTATTTCACAACACCTAATGGGTATGTAGCAATTCTCAGGGCAGATAAAGACATTAGTTATTTTGGGGGTTTAAAACATAATTTCAGAACAAAAGCAAGTGAGCTGGTAGCATCAAATACAAGAAAGACGTTCTTGGGATCACCAGTGACTACTCTGCCAGTGCACCAAGGTATGAACAACTCTTGCAGGACATGTGGTGGGTGCTCAACTGAGACAGCTGTATACGACCACACAGAGAGAACTGCCAATTGGCAGTTTAGAAGAACTCCAAGCTGAGGTTAACCTATAAAATGTGCTAAGTGCTCCCCATCCCTATGGTTTCCAAACAGTAACATTAACAGTACCTTCAGCAGAGATTAATTGTTCCTTCACAACGCAAACACTGAGATTTAAGGACTTTTTAATGTTGTATGTTGATAGCTTCTTCACACTATAAGAAGTACAAGCTGTAGTTTCATAATTGTGTTGTAGTTACTGAGATTTAATAATGGAAGAAATCGTACTTTCAAAAAAATTTCCATGGAAAATAGTTGCGTAGGAATTCATGTTTCAGCATTTTCAAGCTTCCTATCTTGAAGCCTTGAAAATGCTCTGAGTGTACAGCGTGCCAAAGCAATTATTGCCCAGTTTGAGCAAACAGAAGCATCTGGGAGAAGCGTGCAGAGATAAGCGAAATGCTGAGTTTAAAATTCACGGTGTATGTTACTCATTGAACTAAGGAATTAGGCTGATGACTATTTTGCCAGGCTGCTATTTTATCAGGCTGAAGCACAGCTACATCCTAGGTCCGAGTCACTGAGTTACACTAACGCATCCTGAACTCACATTTTCAAAGCTTCTAAACGTTCCTCCACTCACTGAGAAGGCAAAGCAGAAAGCTATAAAAACCCTGATCACTATAAATGGTAGCTGTTAGATTTTGCCCTGCTGTTCACTTACATGGTGGGATATACTTAGCCTAGCGCTTCTTTAGCTGCATATATGGAGCTAACAAGCCTTCCCTTTGAACATTGTATTTTTTCTAATCGTGGTTGCTGTTAAAATGTTGCAGCATATTGAGACATTCAATATAATATTTTTATGTTACTGGAGGTGTATTTAAAGGCTTCAAAGAATCACTATCTGGATTTCGCTCTAGTAAAGTTATTTGGAAGGGAATTAGCCTGACGACATCCCCCCACCAACACAGCTGTTTGGGAAAAGAGCTGAGATCTACTTTATTAACTCTTAGTGAAGAACAACATTGGACAAAAAGAGCTGTAGGAAGATTTCTCAAACACAGCCTGACGTCAGATGATACCGAAACTCTCATGTACAGGGGAAATTCTGTTGCCTACCTACACAAAATACAGATCAATTTTCTTTTTCATTAGGGAAAAAACAGACAGGACTCCTAAAACCATAGCATTGCAAAATAGGAGTCAGATACAGAAGTCTGTTCTGCCCTCAGACATCTGCTACCTGATAGTTTAAACACTGTAGGAATTAAATGGCACAGAAGAAACTTGAATATTCCTTTTCTCAGGAAAGCTACGCATTACTTCTTTTTTACTGTGCAATGGAAAGAGATAAAATTAAGTCCTTTTTCAGTTCAGAAAATGCAGTAAATCAATGCTTAGGGCATCCCAGTTCCTTTTAGAACCTACAAAAATCGAAGAAAAAAAGTCTGATTTTCTCAGAATGGGACAGAACTGTGAGCAGGCAGTGACTCAGATCTTCTATGGCTGACTCAGATGTTTCCATTCTATTTTATTTATGTTTATTCATTTCCATTTTGTTTTACTAAAACAAACAAAAAAAAACCCCAAGCCCCTTAAGCGTTGGAATAAATAGTCAGAAATGGAGAAGTCTCTTCCTCGTCAACTCTAATTTTACTTATGAATGAAGCAATTGTGGTAAAAGCTGAATGGATGTTCCTTCTGTAGTAGTCTTAATTTCTGGAAATATCTGAGAGGCCAAAAACATTTTGGGCAACTTCTGCTTGAAAAACACAGAAGCTCTCCTTGCTTTTACCAGTGCTTAAACATGGAGGCATCTGGGAGTAAAATTTCAACACACAGCAATGTCTTCATTTGAACACACTTCATTCTAGAGACAAGCTGTATTCATGACTTAACACTTATTTAAATGGATAAATAGCAATCTGAATATAAATTCAAAGCAAAGAACAACAACACAAACGCCAATAAAACCCTCAAAACCACTCCCCCCAGTTTTCCCGCAATCTCACCAGCTGTCTTATATTCTTAGACAGTCAGAGATGTGAGATCGTTCAGTTCTGAACAAAAAAAGCTTTCTGAGTTAACAAGCCTTCACCAGTTTAAAAATCAGGCAGTTAAAGGCTCAATTATACAGGGATATACTGACAAAACAACCAGCTTTCCAACTGAAAGCATCTCTGGGTTCAGACACGCAGGTAAGCAATAAAGAGTATAGACATACGCTAAAGAAAACATACCTGGCTGTGAAAGAAAGGAAGTTTCCTTTGTGGTATAGCCAACGATGCCTATTTTTTCTGAGTCAATATCTAGTATTTTAAAAGGATGAACATATTTCATCATTTGGTTTCCTAATGGAGTTTTTCCCTTAATGTTTGCACTCAGGATTGTAAAATTAGCATTTCTGAGCAGAGGATCCAATAGGCCACGCACACCTTCATCAAACTCATGGTTGCCCAAAGCCTGTGAAAAGCAGAAGAAAATGTAAGATACTTCTTCCCATATTCAGTATAAATACTCTTACAAATGACATACAAGGCATGTCTGAGAAAACAAAGCCTGTGTTCTAGGGAAGAATACCATACCTCATCTAAACCAGCACGTTCCTGTTTCTCACAAACACAGAAGTATTACTTTTTTATGGTTTAGGTTTTTGCTTTTCAGATGCTTTTCTATCAATACAGATGTGAAAGTCAGAATCTAAAATCTACCTGAATTAAGTGTATTCATAATCCCAGATTAGAACCCAGCAATTTTTCATCCTCTAACTAAGAGAGGATTAACAAAAACCACCAAGGAAAACATGCATTTTGTGGAAGGAAAACACGTTGTTAAAAAAAAAAACACTGAAGAAAATGTCACAAACCAATCACAATAGTTGCTACCTTTAAATACAATGTGTATTTTAAGAGCATGCTTGGACTGCAGTTTTTCAAACATATTTATTAATATTTAGCAAGAGTTACTGTGTGCTCTAACATAACAAGGGAATGCATTTTTCTAGCCATCATAGAATCTTAGAGTGGTTCAGGTTGGAAGGGACCTTAGAGATCATCTTGTTCCACGTGGAAGCTCTAATATCCAGTGGAAGCTCTAATATTTACGAACTACTAAGGGTCCCCATAGGCAATCTGCAGTAGGCGCGCGCGCACACACACATGTCCATAACACACAGAAAGTGAGCAGCCCAGTTTATTTAGTAGTAAGGTAACACTACCAAAGAGATAAAGTTCCACTGGTTTAGGCTGCTAAACAGAAAATAATGGACTTACCCTAAAAGACCACAGAATTGCTCATCCCCTCTTCAATTTCATGCTCAGCCTAAGCTGCCACATGCTTGAGCCAGCAAGTTTAGTGGCAGCCAAAAATTCCCCACAGAGGGCGGCTGTGGAAAAGGTCAGCACACACAAGAACCTTGTAGCACCCTGAGGTGTTATGAAAGAAAAGGATTTATCTATGGAAATGCAGTAATAGCACAAGTTGGCACATGTAACAAGGTTCCAGATGGCAACTGGGGCAGAGTATGAAGGAGATGATGGAGTCAGTTAGCCAACCCTTCAAAACAAAAACGTGCTCGTAATTTCATCCAGAAGGTTAAGTAGGGAAAGCTGTATTCATCACCTAAAAAGGCTTATATACCTCTCTGCTCTACAAACCCACGTGTTTGTTTCAGTTTTTATTCCCCAGAGAGACTATATCAAGCAGGACCTTGAAGCCACAACAGGGATGGGAGGTCGGCATTTGGCCAACAGATTGGTGGTGTCTTGCTTTTGGGGAAGACAAGACTCCTGGCTCCCACAGGCAGGGAGTCACCAGCATGTAGGCTGCCTGCAGAGCTCTGTGGAAAAATCAGGAAATCAGCAGGATCTTGCTTTTCTTGCACTTGCAACCAACTGCTCCTGCTGACACTAGTGAGAAGACTGCCACCAGCCTAGGGAAGGAGGCAAATTGTTCTCACGCTGCTGCTTCTGTGTTTTTCAAATGGAACCAAGAACTACCTTTAAGAAAATCCTGACTTTGGAAAACACAATGTGCTCTGGCTGCACCCCATTTATAACCAAATTCTAACTGCAACCTAGTCTGTGATAAAAAATGAAAGAACAAAAAAAGAATCAGACCTACGGAAACTCATTTTGATGCTGATTGATGTTCTGAAAGAATGGCCACGGACTGAGGGAGCATCTCAGAATGGTAGCAAGCCATTTCCTTTTGGCTGATGCACATACCTTCTGTTCCTCCTAAATACACCATTATACCCCAAAACAACTGATTGCAAATGAAATAAGAGTTGGAATTGTATGTAACTGCCATTAGCTCATCAAGAAAAAAAAACAACACGCTTATGAAACCTTGTTTCTCTTGGCTTTGTAGCTTGCATTTGGATTATTTCATGTCCATTAGGATAAAAGCTTTGATCAAAACTTTTCCCATGATGTGGGAGGTTATAAAGTCTCTTGTTCATGAGAAATCACTGGTGTCTAATAAGACAGTCTTGTTTTTGATGAGGCTTTTCCTCTGGGAAGGAGAATGTGGATCACTTGGGGTTCCTTTACCTAACCACCATTATGCACAGAGCTCCTATGACATTGTATATTTGCGAATAACCCATCAGCAAATCAGGATGCACTGACCAAATCAAGCAAGTCACAATGGGGAATATACAGAAACATGCAGGCGTACAGCATGTGGTCTTACAATCTCCCTTTCACAAGAACTGAGGCTGAAAATATTTCAAAAATCAGGATATAAATCAACATGAGGATGCAACTTAACACTAAAA
The DNA here is from genome assembly GCA_013396635.1 of Penelope pileata. Classification (NCBI taxonomy): domain Eukaryota; kingdom Metazoa; phylum Chordata; class Aves; order Galliformes; family Cracidae; genus Penelope; species Penelope pileata. The sequence continues at coordinate 1,153,363 of WBMW01000664.1, forward strand.
CCATGAGCGCTGCTCTGAAAGTGATGCCTCCTATTTTATGACGTTGGTCCATGACATCAGAGGGGGACGTTGGTGGTATGGCAGCAGAGGTTGAACCTTCCCACCAATATTCAATTCCATGTTGTTGCCGTGTGACAGATGGCAGCAGAGGGGCACTCTGACACAACGGCGTCTGACATAGAAGCGTGTATGAAGCGAAGGTGTGGAATTGAATTCCTCCATGCAGAAAAAATGGCACCCACTGACATTAATCAACACTTGCTGAACATCGATGGAGACCAAACAGTGGATGTGAGCACAGTGAGAGGTGGGTGGTGCGTTTCAGCAATGGCAACAGCAGGAGTGGGGCACCCCTGTTGGTGCAGACCGTTACAAGCACAGCATGCAGGCTCGTGTTCATTGCTGGTGAAAATGGTGGTCACTGTGTTGGAAAATAGTGTTTTGTAGCTGAGAATTTGCTCTATCAAATAGCATTATTTGCTCTTTGTTGTAGTTTCCATGGAAACAAACAGGAGGCATTACTTTCAGAGCAACCCATGTAGAATGCTTCTCTCACCCCTCCAATTACTGCCTTTGTAGCACTTTGTGTGGATTTCAATGTTATTCACCCCAAAAAGCAAAGCTAGTGACAACAGGATTTGAAAGAAAACTCACAGCTAAACAGGAGAAAATAGGCTTGAAGTGATAGTGGGCATAAATGAGAAAACAAGAAACCTAAAAAAAGAAGTTTGTTCCACTGGTGGAACGAAGTTCTGATAACACTGCCAGGGTGCCCAGAACACTCCCATGGCTCTCCCGCCCTCACCCTGTAACAACTTCTGTGAATCATGTTCCCTTCTTCATCCTGTTTGCAATCTTACTCGGGTATCTCAGCTTCTAATAATTTCAGTAATCCCCACCCATTCTGCTGTGACTTCCCAAATTCTGCTTACACACCAGCTCACCGTTCTGCAGCACAGCTCTTACCTCGCTCCCCGTGCAAGTGGCTGACTGCTTCACCCAAGGGACTAGCATCCAGTACTCCAAACATCCAGTACAGTCTAGATTCTTCTATTTTATTATGATAAAAAACTAAAGGGATCTCCTAAGCGGACTGCTGATGCTTTCTACATAACATATTGCGAACACTGGGCACAAGTTCGACACTGCTGATTTTGTCTAAAGGAATTTCCTCTTGTGGTACAACCAGGAACTGAGCGAGCTCCTGGCTTGGTTGAGCTCCTGGCTTGTCCATGAACCAGTCAACCAGCGAATGCTAAGGGTGAGAAAGAGCAGCCAGCAGCAAGCTTTGGGAAGAAAGGTGAGGAAAAGCATCTTGAGCATCATCTCCCTGCACTGCAGAACCCCAAAGCCTTTCCCAGCTCTGAGTAAGGACAAGTTCTGCAGGCACACATTCCTCCCCATCACCACTGAGTGGAAAGCTCCTGGTAATGTTAGTTTTAAGGTTAAACAGTTCAGGAGGCCAAGCAAATAGCAAGCAGCACTCCTCGCAGGCGTGAGGTGTGGTTAGCACAGCAGAGTGTGCTGGGACCACGTTCCCCTTCTGGAGCTGTTCTGGACCACAGGGAAGGAGCGGCTGAAGCTAATTTTGCTGGGAAAGAAAAGCGCAGTCCACAGAAAGCATAAGGAAGACAGAGGGTGTGATACGCTCGGAGCAGGATCTTCCCCTCAAGCTGTCAGCTGGGATCAAATAGCTATGCAGTCACTCCCAAATGTACCTTTCACAGAATCATAGAATCCTTAGAGTTGGAAGGGACATTTAAAGGTCATCTGGTCCAACTCCCCTGCAATGTACAGGGACACCTACAGCTAGATCAGGGTGCTAAGAGCTTGGTCCAGCCTGACCTTGAATGTCTCCAGGGATGGGGCATTCACCACCTCTCTGGGCAACCTCTACCAGTGCTTCACCACCCTTACTGTAAAAAACTTCTTCCTTATATCCAATCTAAATCTCCCTGCTTAGTCTGAAACCATTCCCCCTGTCCTATCCCCACAGACTCTGCTAAAGAGTCTGTCCCCCTCTTTCTTGTAGCTCCCCTTGAGATACTGAAAGGCCACTATCAGGTCTCCCCGGAGCCTTCTCTTCAGGCTGAACAGCCCCAGCTCTCTTCTTCCTTCTGGTGTTGTACACAAGCAAAACAAGTCACAGTAATTCCATGTGTATTAATAAGCTATCACTTGAAGAAGCAGACGGAACAGATTTCAGGACGCAGGGTGACATCCCCCAGCCCACATCCCAACCTCAGCCCTCCCTGGGGAGGCAGAGTGGAGGCACAGGGCCGGCTCCCTCCCAGGTGTGGGGACAGTCACCAGGCTGCTCACATCCCACAGCAGCCAGAGCAGCCTTGCACCTGCCTGTACACATCCCCCACAACCTCAGGACTGGCAGGACCAGACACATGTGTGTTTCTGATGAAAACCCCAAATCCCAACCCTTTGGAGCAGCGCTGTCCGTGTGCCATCTGTCCAGACAAGAGCCAGTGGGGCTGCCAGCCCTGAGTGAACTTGGCCAGCTTTAACCCCTCAGCTGTGGGCTCCTCGCCCGCTCCTGCCAGACTTGGCATTTGCTGTTGGTTCCGCCAGTGCCTCTCCAGCCCCGCTCGCCCCGAGCCCTTCCTGACAGCAGCTCTTTGGCCGCATCTCATCCTCCCTGCAGCCTCGGCACACGCTCCGCTTTCTGGCTGCCAGCTGACACCTCTGCTAGCGGGATGCCCTTCACCTCGCACATCGCTCCTCTTGCCATCCCTCACCCATCTCCCACGCTTTCGCAGCCCCTCTGACGCAACGCTCCGCGAAATCGAGCCGGGCAGGATCACCCCCGGCACCCGGGGGAGCAGGGAAGCCCCCCGCCGCCCCTCTTTACCATGGCATCGTAGCGCAGGAGGTTCATGAAGTGGACGGCCTCTCGGCCCTTGTAGTGGGAGAACCACACGGTGCCCTGGTACTGGTCCCCGGCGTCCAGCAGCAGCACGTTGCGCCGCGCCGCTCGCTCCGCCNGCGAGGGGAGAGGAGAAAGCGGGCAGCGGCGAGAGGACAAACTCCAGCCTGGAATGTTTAGTGAATATGTAGTGCGCGGAAAGGAGTTGCTCATCAAGTTCGGATGCAAGAGTTTGTCTTCAGGGTTCCACCCAGCCTTTCCCCTCCTCTTTCTCCGACGATGCTTAAAATAAAGAGAGTTGTTTCAGCCTCAGGATGGCTTACACTACCTCAAGAGTTGATTTAATGATAGCTTTGGTGTTTTCAGGGCAGGCTCATGAAGTGCTTTCAAGACTATTTCTGTGGTTAAACACGAAGCTTACGGCTGTGGTGTGGCATACGCTTGCTGGCAGGAAAAACGACGCTGGTGCCTTAAATAAGCAGCTTGCTGGGTGCTGCGTGGGGTGACCACCATTTCGGTAAACCAAAGTGACCGGTGGCCCCCACCCCTCCCTTTAAGTTGTGTGCCCACAGTGTGGGTCCACATATTCCACTGCTAATAAGCAACCGAATCATCCAGAGAAAGGTGCTTTAGAAAGTCAGCTTTTGATGTGCTGTAGCTTCCCTGTTGTTCCCTGCAGCCTTTGGACACTCTCTCCCTGTGAGCAGTGACAGACTGGGGGATTTTTCCCTTAAAACCAGAAGTCTCCCCACCGCCTGGAGAAGCGTTGGTTTCCCACAGCACTCTGGAGGCTGTGCAAGCTGCTGTCTCCTCGCTGCTGCCTGATGTCACGCTGGTTTCCTGGGTACCCAAAGTCCGCGGGATGGAATCTGGACTCATTTGGTCTGTTTGTTTCCTCAGATGGCTGGAAAATGAATGAACCTGTATTTTCTTCCATGGTGGCTACGCTCCACTGTCCCTGTGTGCCCGTACGTGACTTGAATTAGAACAGCTGTGGTATCTCCTCATTTCCTTGGATGACTACGCTGTGCGGTGCCTATCCCATCCCTGGGAAGTCCCTAATGGAAAAACCTCCTCTCCTCCTTTTCACATCCTCCTCTACTGCCTCATGCTGACAGCCTGGCTGGGATCCAGCTCGAAGCCAAGACACTTACATTTAGGTGTCCACACATAGGTGATTAAACCTGCTCTAATTTGGCTAAACTTTCACTGTGGCCAATGGAAATTTGGTCGGGACAGTCACTGGCCCTCGGAGAGCAATCCAGCCACCCCAGAGCAGACACACCTGCTGTGACTCATTACCTAAACAAAGGTGCTGGTTGTGGTCTCCATGTGTCCCTCTAGAAAGAATGATCTCCTGCAGGTCTCGTGTCGTATCCAGTAGCCTCACACGTCTGTCTTGGAGGTCTCTGTTTGGGCAACTGAGTGCCACACGCCATGGCTGCTCTGCTGGGTTGCTCTTGAGGGTACATTCCCTGTAGTGACTCGATCTCCACAGACTTTAGGGGAGGTTAAACAACTCATCACAGGTAGAAAGTCCTGAAGTTGGTCATGCTCCTTCATCCTGATCCAGCAGCCCTGCTCCGAAACTCCTAGCCAAATAGCAACACCAGCATCATCAAGTACTCCCAAAGCGCTAGGAAGTCAGCTGTGTCAACAACAAAGACAGCTCTGGCCCATTAGTCTCCTTCTGGATGGCCAGGCTTGCATGCATGCACACCTAACACCATTTAGCTTGTTGGCACCTCTCTGACCTTATCTTCTTTCCTTGCCAATCATGGTTCACAGGCACACCATTTCTAAACAAATGCTGGTTCTGCCTGCCACAGCTCTGGAGACACTGGAAAAAAAAAAAACCAAAAAAAAAAAAACCACCACAAAACAGAAGGAAGCAGGAAGTACTTGCACACACAATCTTGTTTTTGACTTGTACAGCACAGCCCAACCTCACATTCCACAGAGCTCTTTCACGTCTGGAACAGGCATTCTTCAGTCTGATCTGGTAGAGTGTGTCAGAAACAGCCTGGCACGTCCTAAGACACTGCACCTTGTGTATCAGGGTGAGGGGCCCACCCTGCCTCGTGTGCCTGCTGGCTGTAGCCATCCACAGTGTGTCCCTTATAAGGCTTCCCACTCTGATTCTGCAAGGATCTCACCTCATTCAAGGTGATCAGACACAGGAATAGGCATCCTCTTGCTGTGGGAAGGGTAACGCTCTTTGATAACAGTGCCTGCATCTTGGAAAACATCTTCTTGGGCATAAACTAAGGCAAGAACAAGTCTGGGATCAACCCTGTGCTGAAATGTCTACTCCAGAACCATGCCTGGATGCCCAGAGCAGGAATATGTGAGCCAAGGGACATGTTCCTGAAAGAGCATGTCCGCTAGATACCTTGTTCCATCTACTATCAGAGCCTCTCCAGTCTACTATTGATTTAAGGAAAAGCAAAACACATTGTGAAAATGTGCAGAAGTGCACTTGAGAATGCTGGAATTGCAGCTAAAGAAGACAACTGAGGCACTGGAAAGTGTGTGCCTATCAAGTCTATGAGAGAGAAGGGCTAAAGGGAGAAAAAAAGTGTTGTGTGCGTAACTGTTAGTTGAACCCTTTCTTTCTTCACTTCTGCTCCTCTGAAATGAGTGAGCCACACTTTGGCATGAGTCAGCGGTGCATCCTGTAACACTGGAGATTGGCCTTCATATTTGGCACTGGTAAATGTCTCAGGACAGCTCTTCCAGAGCTTCCTTAATCATTTCCAAAGCTCTCTCACAGGGCTAGTTCCATTATAGATATTGATAACAAACGTTGCAAACCTTAGTTAGGCAAGGGTGAACTCTACTCAAAGCCAGCAGTACCACCTGAGAGCAGGGGTATTCTCTCTGCTTTGTTATGGTTTCTCTCTACGAAGTGGGTTGTTCTCTGTTCCTTGAAGTTACTCAGCAGAGTTGTACGGGTAACGAGCTCTTGGTCTTACTGTGGTAGCCAGCATGGAGCAAAGGATAATGAATACATGATGACTTCGGGGGCTGAATGTTACTAGAAATAATTCCTGGAACTTCTCCAGTAAAACACTTATTTTGCCACTATTTATTTTATGGCATGTCTGTCACAGGGCCCCATTAGCTCACACCAGACATTGCAACACACTTGCTTTTAAAATATCCTGGAATGGGACAACAAGTCCACTTGGCTGCACTGGCTTCTAGAAGGACTCCGTGCACAGAGGCCAATGAACTCTCTCTTCAGGGACAGGCTTTGAGGTGACTAAGAGCTGTCACAGATGCTGGCAGCCAGCTGTGCAAGCACTCGTGGGCGGCCCTTCTCATGTCTTACCAGGCTGGCTTGGCTGAGCAATCAATCAGCTGAGCTGCTAGGAACTGTGCTTCCTGGTATTCCTCTGCTTAGAGGTGCTAAGGAATAAGCAGACTTACCTCTTTGGCCTTCATGTAGAAAGGGGCTTTCCTTGTTATCCTTCTAGCTGTACATTTGCAAGACTCTAAATAGAGGTCAGTCACCTCTTACCCAAGGGGGAGAACCCAGAAACAATAAACTGCCTCAGAGGGATTCAGAAAACTGTTAGTGCCCTATAAAATGTATATTTGGTTTCTTACACAGTTCATCACTTCCATGCATGGCTTCCTTGTGTCCCAGCTCACATAATCTCAGAGAGACATGTTCTTGGTTTTCTAGGGCTGAATAAGACACATTTCCTTCTTGAGTATACTCCTAGAGATGTGGTGGTGAGCCCAAAGGCAAGCTTCAGAAGACAGAACAATCCTCCACACTGTTCCTTCCTTCAGTAAGTCCTCTGGACATCATTCTCATTCCCAGGCTGGTGGAGAGGAGATCCTCCTCCCTTATTTCTCCCTCCCAGGTCTTACAGGTACGAATTTTCTTTGTTGTGCTCAGTCCAAACAGACTCAGTCTCTTGTGATGCAGCTATCTTTCTTTTCATGATATCAGTAATTGTTGTTGGACTCATGGCATGAACACAAGTAATAGCTACTGCTTTATCTCAGGTGTAGAGTGATTTCACTTTAGCAGCATCAAAAGAGAACTATTTTGCTTTTATAGAGAAGAATTCACTAACTACACTGCATGTAATTGAGGGGATTGGGAAACAGAGAGTGGCTGTCTACCACCAAGAAGTTTCGTGAGGGGCTGTTCACAGGGTTCTCAAGCAGCGTGGCCAGTCAGAAATGTGCAAAAACTCTCTTTAGAAAAAAGGCTCCCTCCTTCTCACAATTCAGCAGAGGTGGAGTGGGAGGGGGCTAGTGACTAAAACTGCCCCTTCCAGCTGGTAAAGAACAGTTGTTACTTCTTCTCTTAGAATGAAATAGCAACCACATGTGGTTGTTTGAACCCTGTGCTGATGCTGAAAGTGGACTTCAGTTCCTCACTCTCTGTTCCCATTCCCATGGTACCTGCATGCCGCAGTTCGCTGTGGATAAAGCGTATTTTACCAGTACTGCCTACACCTTCTGGATGCAGTGCCTGTATTCGGCTTATGTATCTTTGGCATATAGAGCTTCATTCCTACTTTACTGGTAACTGCTATGACATTGGGATTAGGAGTATTTATTGCCTGTTCTGTAAAGCATGTAGATTCCAGCCCCAGAAGTGTCTCAGGTGTTAGGTGTTACTGAGACCAGACATAAAAAAGAGCCCTTAGGCCAGAGTTTACAGTCCAGATTAAAAGCGGGCTGTTAAACTAATAACTGGATACATGGTAGGGAAAAGCATTAGATGGAAAAAAGAGCCTAGGAAAGATAAGGTATAAATCTAAAATAAAACAGAAGTTTTGAGATCAAAGTTGTATTTTACTTATGCAGTTATTTTTTGGTCAGAAAATACAGTCTGGAAATCTAATCCACGGACTGGTTTGGTCTCTTCTTGCCTGACCTGTTAACCTGTGTGGCTGTGTATTTTGCATCTACCATTAATGAAGTAGGTTGGTTGTTACTAGTAATGTGAAATATCATCATATTTTTTAAGCTATGATGCATAATACCTAATTCTGAAAAATATTTCTCAGGAGGAAACAGCTACCAAGATTGGATCTCACAGTAGCCAGCATGAAGCCTGAGGCATCCTGACTCTCATGGGCACCTACTTTAGAATAAAATCTCTACTGATTGGATCTAGAGGGCTGATGGTAGGTCAAATAAATTCCATATGCACAGGGAATATAAACACAATCTTATATGCATATAACACACAAAATAGTGAAATATAAAACTAAGATGAAGATAGACATAAAATACACTTAAAAGGAAGAATAACATTGGCCATGCAATGTTAGCTTGGTGGTTTTTTTTTTTTTTGTGTGTGTGCGTGCGTGTATGTGTGTGTGTGTGCATACGTATTACAACAGGGCTTTAATTATAAGAACGTACAATATGCTTCTCAGTTGGACTTCTGATCCATGTACTGTGCAGGATGGACAATGGAACCCTTCACTACTGTACTTCAGTGTTACCACAATATCATTTAATTTCTAGAACACCCTTTTGAGATAAAGTAACTATCTCATTGCTGTTCTATAAATCAGGGATTTACGACGCACAGAAGATCAGAAGTGTCACCTTCTCCAGTTTCAGTATCCGGAGTACTCGGGTGGATGTAATTCTTTTCTCAAGCACGGTACAACTTTAGTTGTAGCCTTTGGTAGCCCTACACATTGCAGACCCCAGGTCCTCAAGTCAAGTTTGCAGATGGAATGATCACCACTTAGAAAACAAAAGTGAGCAGTGACTAGCAAATGGTTCATGAAGTGAATTCCCAAATATCATGGTGAACCTACAGAAGTGCAAAGGTGCTGAAGTAAAGCACTATTCTTCAGGGTCTGACCAGCAGCTTTAACCAGGACAGCACCCATCTTCTATAAACCCATGCCTTATGCCTTAGATCATTTGCACCTTTGCAACAAAATAAGTCTGAAGGAGGAAAGAACTGATGTCTGGAGGAAGGAAAACACCTTCTGTCTCTGTATAAACCTGATCACTCCTAAAACAATTTTTTTCCATACAGAGGATGAAACAATTCCAGGGAAGAAATAGTAGGTGGCCATATACTTCATGACCCCATCATTAATACATGGAACTGGTTAAAAACAATTTTAATGCTGCTATTTCCTAATTGTCTATATTTGATTTAGAAACCTTGAGATTTTTAAAGAACATTTTGTCTGTAACTTTGTAGGAAAAAAGCAAAAAATAATTGCTTTTTTAAAAACCAAATTAAAACAAAAACAAAAGCAGAAGCTCTACCATGTGGCAGCATATTATTATCTCCATGGTGGGGCAGTTGGTTTGGAACCTCTAAATCCATAGTACAGACCTCTTCCTGCCATTTTCTGCCAAAACGACAGACAGCAATAGCATGTTTTCAGCCTTTGTAGTGCAATATTGAAGGAGGTCACACATGGAGTTTCTTCTTGCTCTTTCCTTGCTAGATCCCTCCTGTCTCATCTCTTCCAGCATGTTTTTTTTTTTTTTTNCTCTCTTCCGCGATGTTTTTTTTTTTTTTTTTTTTTTTTTCCCCCCAAACTCTGGCTCCAGGTACTAATCCCATTCTCTTTGCTTGTACTACTGCTTACTTCACTCTCTGTCTCATCAATCCTGTGAGCTTATTTAATTTCATTGTCCTGCCTTATCACTGGGCTACCAGTCAACTTACTACATCTGGCTTGGATCTTCCTGTCTCTTCCTTCCACATCCTTTGCTCAGTAAATCCGATTCTTTCTCCTACTTTCTATACCCAAAACATTTATGTCAAAAAATACAGTTGATCACTTAGGAGTATCTAGGCATTATTCAAAATGCATAAATGGAAGGGTATCATTTTTTTTTTTCCTGGGAGATTCACTTGCTGGCGCCTGACACCTACTATTAATAGGTGGGAAAATAGTTCACTGCCGTTGTGCCCATGCACTGTTCGTCTAGTGCGGTGCTGCGCTCTGCTGGCTGTGGCTTGTACTGGCACTTGCATTTTTCAGTCTCCCATCCTCTGTTTTCCTACAAAAGTGTGTGTGTGTGTGTGTGTGTTTGTGTGTGTGTTCAGCACTTTTCAGTATAAATGCAGGCTTAGCACGAATCATTCCTACTTTGCAGCACTGTTTTTCATGGAAGTTGATGGACATTCCTCTTCCTAATTTGGCTTCCATTATGTTCAAACCTTATTAAAAAAATTAGAAGATTAAGAAGTGGAAAAACGGCTGATCATCCAGGTGTTTCCTAAGTGTTTGCCAGACTTCAGTTCTGCAGGTGCCATCTCTTGTGAGAAAGGTCTCCATAGTCCCTGCCCCTTTGACCAAACATCCCAACTATGACAGGCTCCAGGCATCTTTCTGTAGCTCCCCTTTCTTAGAAGCACCGCTAAGGAAAAGTCTGCATGAAATTTGCAAACAATCAAAGACTCAACTGGTCTAATTAAAACAGAATGTACTAAGAATGTATAGGAAAGCTGGAGTGGACCAAAAAGACTTGTCTGAATAACTAACTCAGTTTACTCAGCAAATGTCAGGCCAGGGAGGTACATCTTGGATTCATTACAAAGGAAGCAATATCTTACTTGTCCTCTGCTCCTATCCTCGGGCAGCTGTCAGCAAGACAATCTCTTCCTTCCTCTCCTTTCTGATCCTCTTGACTACAGTGTCTCAGAGACACAGCCTCGAGTGTCTGACATTTCTCGTCCCTACTGCTCCCACAAACACCATTCCTTTTATAGCCTGTGACCACTTTTGATGTTCAAGTTGTGACAGATTTCATTACCTTATAAGATGGGCTGGTCGCAGTTATATTTCAGCAGTGAAATGTCTGCACCATCTGGGATAAGAGTCTCTCTTCTCTCTACAGTGGTTAACACCTTCTAACATGACCCTCATCCCTGCCCCCTTCAGCTAACTCTGGAGTTATATTTCCCAATTTCCTTTCTCAGAACTTGGCATTTCAAAAGCCTCTTTGATCTTGCCATCACCTTGGCGTGCCTGAGGGGTAAAGATGTGTGGACCGTGGTTTGCATGTCAGTCTCCCCTTATTCAAGGTGTTGGATTGGCTTGGTTGATTTGTCCATAAAGCAGCAGGACTGTTATTTTTGTACTCTTTTATTATTGATGCTTCTCTTTCACAATGCTGATGAACTACGGACAGATTAAAATTCATCAAGCCCAGTGGCTGAGGACACATTGCACCTTTTGCTCCATGGAGTTCTGTTGGCTGTTTAATTCAATATTTTTCACATCTTATGCGTTTGATTCGTGTTTGACCTGGATTGCCAGCAAAAGAAAAGAAAATTCCAACGGAGAAATGAGAAGCAGAACAGAAGTATAATAGTGCACTTCTGACTCCTTATTTATGGCAGAGATGGGGACTGTGGGATCTGCATGGCCTCACCTGTGAACAGGAAGCCCAGTCAAACTTTGGATTAAGACGTTAAACAGTGTGTTCACACAGGAATGGTGTCATACTACCTGACTGGTAATTCCCAGATCCCTTAAAACTGTAAGCGGCATAAATTTTTCTCCTCCCATGCTAAGCAGCAACAACAAAAAAAAAAAAAACACAGTATTTTCTTCTATAGAAAACCAGGACAATTTCAAACTATAAAAATTTTGATATAGTACAACTTGAAAAATCTGTAACTCTCTTCCCAGGGCTCCAGCTCTGGTATTTTCTTTCTGATGCTGCCCATAGTACAAGCACTTCTTGGTTCCCAAGGGCCATGCACACAAGCAGGACCCAGCAGACCCTGTTCTTTTACTGTATTATTTTGCACACTCATAAACCAGCTGCTATTTCTGAACTATTCCCATACAACCCAGCACAAGTGCCAGAAGGCTCCTCTTAGAAAGTTACAAATACTTCCCCTTAGCTCATCCTTTTCACCATCCATCTCACGTTTTGGAAACAGTTGTTATTGAGCAGCGATGTGTTTATTCTGCCTGTTGTCACCAGAGCTGAACAGTAACAGTAGGTATTGCCAGCTGCTGACTGCAAACACGAGAGGCACTGGGATCTCAGAAGAGAGCCAGGATCTCTTGGTACTTCTGGTGTCAAATAGTGTTAGTGACATATTACTATTCCACTAGAAAATGTTGACTTTTGAAACAGAAGGCCATGTAAAAAAGATCCATTCCCATTAATCTCCTGAATGAAAAGTGTCTTGAAAAGATGCTAAGTCACTGGCATTACTGCTTCACATTTTATTTATGTATTTATTTATTATTTCATCTGGAAGAGCATAGCATGCTCATTTGGAATTTTAGCTAACTGATGTTGAAGCGGGTGGAAAAGTGTTAAGGTGAAAACAAAAGCGTCTTTTAAAATTTCCAGTGCACGTAGTTTATTTTCTGGTCAGATCACTGGTTCACAAACACTTTTACAGCATTGTCTTGTTGACTGGACTTGGAGCAAGACTCGTTTTGCACTAGAAACGTTTCTTTGCGCTGCTGCAGTGCCCCTCATGGGGTTTGACCAAGGGGTGCAAACTTTGCTTGGGACAGAAAGCAGGACAGAGTTTGAAACAAATGTGGAGAAGCACTGCGGTCACCAGGTAGGATGTGAGCTCATGTGGACTTAGAGCAAATCCTGAGAGCTGCCAACGATAAAAGCCCCGAGACTCAATACAGCGCCTCAGTTTACTCAAAATGGCGGCGGGGCTAGTTCCCGCCGAGGACGTTTTCCCGCCTTTCCAGGCGGCTCCGTAGCACGGAGCCCACCGGGGTATGGCGGGCTCCAGTTGCCCGTTGACCAACGCCTCCGTGTACGCTCGGTGTGAGGGCTGCTATGGCTCGCTCCGAGCACCGATACTGGCCCCTGAGGCCGCAGAGCCTCCTGCCCTCTTCCGCCCTGCACACTCGATCCCGGCACGGCGGGACGCCGCGCACCGCAGCCCCGAGCTGCGGTCGGGGCGCCTTTCCCTCCGCCTCCATGAGAGGGGGCTCCGGCTCTTCTCTTGGCAGACGCTGCTGAGGAGTGCCCAATACTCCCGGTCACTGTCAGCAGTGATGGAGCGGCCTCTCGCTCCACCCTGGTAATCCCAGCTGAGGCTCAGCTGGGAGTAACCTCAGGTGAGAAAGAGACACCTGAACAGCAGCTCCTAAATACTGCTGTGTATGGAAACGTCTGAGGTTCTGCAGCAGATCTAAACCCGAAGTAGAAGCTAGCATGGAAGAGACTTGCTGCTGGTCTCTTTAATCTGAAATGGTTATCTTCAGCTTTCATCATCAGAGAGAAAATCTAAAAGTGATATTTGGTTTAGATTTAAAAAAATAATAAGCTAAAGCAGCCCCAAGAGAGCAGAGCTTTGCTCACAGCACAGCAGATGCAGGAACGAAATGGTTGTGCACATCAGCAGGGGTGGTGGGGAAGCAGGGAGAGAGAACCCCGCTGGCTGCTCCCCAGCAATGCCCCTTGGTGCCATCCTTCTTTGCAAGACTGATGAATTGGTTTTGGTCTGAAATTTGTGAGTATTTGCTGTTGTAACTAATTATGTGAAATTCCCGATATATTTTTATATATTTCCAGGGGTCTTCAGGCAGTCGGACTAGTATTAAACGCTGATATGCAATTTATGAATCTTGCAAGGGTTTATACTTTTACATTTCTTTTTCCATTGTACAGTAGGGAAAGTGTGTAGCTGATGCCAGTTTGGGGAGGTTTTGCCTTACCAAAGGTATTAGCTCCAGTCCTGCTACTCCTTCAATTGAAGGGAGAGCTTTGAGTCTGTTTCCATTGTGGGCGTAGTGGTGGTTATCCCAGAAAGCTCCAAGTAGATGGCTCTCTTCCAGCTACTAACTCTGTTTTGAGAGATCAGGTGATACTAGAAGTGATAAAACTGAATGTGGTAAGTAGCACTGGATACCTGAAGGATGGGTAAAGTTAAAGATGAAAGAAAGAAGTCATTGACTTCCTGTTTTCCTACAGTTCTACATGTAGTGATCTCAGGATATGTCAAGCGGGGTTTGTTGAGAGTTAACAGTTTTATTAGGCTAGCTATATAGCTGGAAAAATACAGACAAGCACTTGGGCGCATAAGTGCTTCTTCAGAAAGCTTGCCTGTTTTTTCCAGTTGTATCCTGTTTTCTGACATTTAACTGAAAACCTGAATTTCTAGGTGTCTGAATTTATCCGAGCCTTTCAAGACCTTTCTCAGTGCCTATCAGAGAAATCCCATAATTTGTGGCTGAAACTTCTTGTGACTCATTTCCTTTAAAATTAGATGTATTCATAAACTGTTCACTAGTGCATCCCTTGTGTGTGTGTGTGTGCGCACCCTTTAATGTCAATATAAACAACTGGAATGGAAAGAGAAATCTACAAAAAATTATTTCCAATAAATCAACATTGCTTATTGAAATATTTAAGCATACAGAAAACCGAAAACGTGTAGTGCAGGAACTGAGAACATTTCATACTGAATGCACAATTTAGGATGTGCTACTTTCCATATTCGGCTCTTCCATCTCAATAATAGACATTAACCATCAGAGGGCACTCCTGATCCTACGAAGGAATAATGTGGTTTGCTAGAACAATAGTGAACAGTCAGACTTTCCTAATCTGGAAACATGCTTTACATGATTTATATCTCATTGGCATCTGGATTATGAGTCAACAGATGATAAAGTCAGATATTTATGACACCTCCATTTACCACCCTTTACAGCACAGTGCTAAATACCGTATAAGCGATGCACTTGATTTAAAAGTCACTTGCAGCATAGTAGTTCTGGTTATTTCTTCACAATTTAATATAGTGCTTAGCTCAGGCTGTGAAGGAAGTTTGCTAGAAGAAATGATTAACAATAGGGTCTGTGTTTCTTTAGCAATGTCCTTCGCGTCCGTATAAGAGTGTTAGTCTGGGTCAGGGTGCTGTGTCTGGTGTAGCGCATTCACGTAAGAATAGCTTATTTGGCTGCATGTGGGAGGAGGGGCAGTCAGGGTAGGTGTGAGCTTAGCAGAGAAGTGTGGTAAGCTTTGATATTTCCTTTCAGATGATCACCCCTGAAAATTTTGCCTCATATGTTTTTTCATAGGAGTATTTTTTTTCCCTCCTATGAGAAACATATTTCTTTGTATTCAGAGCACTTCTGTCCTCTGAAAAGGAGCACTTTTTTTTTTCTCCTTGCAAAACAAAAGCTTGAAAACAGTGCAGTTTCCGAGTTTGTAACCAAATGCTCACAAAAACAGCAAATCAAATCAACTACCAAGACTTTCTTTTTTTTTTCTTTTTTTTTTTTTCTGCAAGAAGTTTCATGTGTTGTTTAAAAATGTTTTACAAGCCCTGATGGCAATCCCTGACTGTAAGACAGGATGGAAAGTGGGAGTAACCTTGTCATGCCTTTTTTTTTTCCCCCTCCAGCCTCAGCCTCACAAGCGTATTAGAATATTTATCCCTTGAGAAGAGGGATCTTCACACAGCTGATTGTAGAGTTCTCCTTGTAACACTGTCAAGGCTGCATGAAGGGGTATGCAGGAAATAGGAACATATCCAAGCCAAGGGAACAGCAGACACTGCTACATAGGCATTCCAAGACCTCTTTTTCTAGGGAGATTGGTTTAGACTGTGTGTTAAGAGATGTTCTGTGCAGTTCAGCATAGCTCCAGTACTCTACTGTTTGAGTGAGATTCAATGCCCATGTGAAATGGTTTCTATGGCTTTGAAATTGCTCCATACTGCTGTGAAGGTACAAGGGGGGTTAACATCTAACTTGACTCAAATCCCAGCCCTAATCTGTTGTTCTTTGGAAAAGTTGTGGAGAGAATTTGCCGTCCTTTGTCACTAACATCCAGTGTTGGCTGATGGCTGTAAAGCTACCACATGTAGGCAGTTTCAAAGAAAGTCTTAGAGTTGCCTGGAGTTGCAGGAGGGAAAGTTGTCTCCTTAATGTTGTTGTAGTATGCATAGGTTTATTAAATAATATTTTACTTTTCTAGAATTTGTCTGTGTGCTAAGGCAATGGGCAAATAAGACAAAAGAGACATCTGACTACTTATTACCATATCTCATATAGATGACAGAAGTACACAGTATGAGAGTAGAGATTTTTTATGGCTAAGACCATCTTGTTTCTTGGATGCAGCTTGTTGTGTAGTTGGGGTTTTAGGAGGTACTGCTGAGTGTTGAGTCATTTTTCTGTTTGCAGCATAGATTCAGAAATGCTTTTAGCTAACTAAGTGCATCCAGCCCTTTTCTGTGGCTTGTTAAAATGTCTCCACTGATAGCAAATAAGAAAAGTGTGGGTTGGGAGGACTGAAGTGAGGATATGCCAAAAGTTGATTTGTCTTCATCAGGTCAAATGTTTCTGTGCTGGGAACAAGAAATGTTTTAATGGCCTGGCATACCCAATGGGAACTGCCTAGGGACAGGGTGTATGGCGTATACGCTGCGCTTGCAGGAGTTTACCAGAAGCCTGTAGGCACAGACAGCCCTTTGGCTGCATCAGGGATGCATGGTGGCTAAGGTAAACAGAACTGAGCAATTTTGTCCTGTTGGCAGGGTACCTGGACAGTCAGATGCTCTCAGTCCCACTTTGTAGTCTGTGGGGAGAACCAGGCAGCTCTGTCAGCTTCTGGAGAGCGATTACGCAAACAGGACACTGAGCAGAGAACTACCTAAAGGAGTAGGAAGGACAAGTTGTTCCCAGTTGATAGGAAACATTGTCTGGATGTTCCTACACTCAGGGAACTGACATTTGCGTGGAATTGAAGCTATTAGGGTAAGGTTATTCTGTTCTGTAATTCTCTCTCCCACCTTAAGAAGGGAAGTACATGCTGAACTAATGCTGAAAAGGCCACATCTAGTCATGCTGCTTTATGAGGGTTAATACCCACGTCTTAAGGTCTTTGTGGTCAAGGTCCACAAACTGATGTGGGTCATTAAGATTTTTGTGCTTGGAGAAGCGCAGCCCTCTTGTTCTAACATCACTGCTTACCCTCCTTGAGAAGGACAGTACAGCAGGTTTCCTGTGGTTCCGACTAGCAGATTACTAGATATTTGTTTTTGCCTTTTTTTCTCCTTCACACATGGGAAATTATGACAGAGAGCAATTGTAATTACTTGGCTAGAAAATTACTTGAAAATTTCTGGTGTTGACTGTTTCAGAAGTATTTATCAGTGTCCTTTTTTTTTTTTTTTGTATGCTCACACTTTCACAAGATCCATTAAATGCCCGCCTGCTGGAAAGAGTTCTGCTGGGATTTCTGCTCCTCTTAAATCAAGGGCAGCAGTCATAAGGCTTACGCTGCATCTGCTCATAGGACTGGTTTTATATTTTCTTGAAATGATTTATTCTTAGGGAAAAATGATCGGATGATGAGATTCTTTGAAATTTGGAGTCTCTCTGAAAATGGACTTCAAGGAGCTTAGGGATGGTGGTGGCCAGCATTGCAGCCCCAGCTGTCTGCTACATCCTGCTGCTGGATGTTTCTGCCCCTGGAGAAGAGATAAGAGAGGTGTTGAGACACGTCAGTTTCTGCCATCTCTCAGTAGGGGAGATCACCTCCGGAATGGGGTGACGGGAGCCCGATGAGGAGGTGGCTATGGGACGGTCTGGTAGCCTGCAGCTGCTTGAAGACAAGTGACTGCGATGGTGAAGCCAATCCCTTCTCAGCAGTTTAAAGTGGCAAAACAAGGGGGCACAACAACAAATGGAGGCTTAGGAGGTTACAGTGGAAGTTAGGAAAAGCTTTTCTGTTTGAAGGGTCATGCAGCACTGGAGCAGGCTACCCAGAGAGGAGGTGGAATATCTGGCCTGGGAGGGTTTCGGGGTTTGGCTAAACCAAACCACTGTGGGCTTGATCTGGTGCTGGTGATAGTCCTGCTTTGGATTAGACGACCTCCAGAAGCACTCCCAACAACAACGTTTCTGTGATTAGGTGAAAAATGTAAAGATCTTGACTTCAAAATAGCACAGGGTTCTCAAGCAGCTTAGAAGAAGTGATTCCTTTATTAAAAATGATAGGCACAAGTATTCACAGAAAGCTTGCACCGCTGCTTCTCAGTGTTTTAAACAACACTAGTGCAGCTGTAGGCTGGGCTTAAAAATTTTCTGTTTGAACACTTAAAAAGTGAAGCTTATGTCACTTAATCTGCACTAAATGAAGAATCCCTATTCTTTTCTTACCCCCGTGCAAGCACTGTAGTTGATTAGGTACATCTCCTTATCCAGTATGAATAGCTGTTGCACATGTATGTGCGTTCGTATGTATAGGATATCTCTAAAAGGGATAAATGCAAACATTTTTTCACTCAGCAGACTGCTAGCTCTCACTTGTCACCTCATAACTATAAATAATAGTTTTGGAGCTAGATATGTTTCGGGCAGAGACACAGAAAGAGCAAGCAAATAGAGTTATTTTTTTCCATATCACTGGCACACCATTGTTCCGCTGTGGTCAGTGGTAGGATGTACAAACAGTACTTGAGATTCCATAGGAACCTGTTTTGTATTTGTGCTAGGCCAGCATCATGCGGTATTCAGCTGATGGGAGGGATGGCAATGATAACCCGCTGCCTGCTTGGGCAAGGGAGGAGAGATACTCTTCCCTGTTTAATAAAGGAGCAGAAACTTGAAACAAAGTTGCACGGAGACACAGTGCTTTTTGCAGGCAGATTTGCCTACCTCAGCTAAGTTTTGTCATGGCAAAAGCGCAAAGAGGAATGCGGGAATGCTTTCACCAGGTTGTCTTCATCTGAAAAACCAAAGCAAAGAAGTGAGCAAATTTTAACCAGAAATTGAATGTTGGCCACTTCTGTGAGTCTTTTAACATCTATGGCAGAAATACTATATTGCTGTGGCTTTCCCTCAGTGCCTTTGCAGGAAATGCCAATCAGTAATACCTTCCAGTTTAGAACATGACAAAAGGAAGACACGTGTAAAGCTGGTTACTGGGCTCTTACAATAAATCTTCTGCCTGTTTTAATAAATTCTAATGAGGAAGCTAGCCTTCTTGATTTGTTGAAGTCAGCTTTTTGTCGCAGTGTATGCAGGGAGGTAACTGCTACTGCAGCATCACTTTGGGTGCACAGAGCAGAATTCAGGCGAAGTCCTGCTGCTCAGATGCCCCCCAGTTTGCTCCTGTCCCGTTAAGGGTGTTTTAAAAATGGCTGTCACTTACAGATTCCACCTAAAGGAGTTTTCAGCTGGCCCCATAGCACATCTTTATGACCATTTCCTCCACTGCTTATTCATCCTCAGAGAGTTATGAAATGTAAAGACCAAGTGGTCGTTCGGGTTCACTGAAATGCACAGGAAGGGTTTTTACTGATAATTTCAAATCCTGTATTTAGCTGCATGTAAAAAATACTTAATATCATTAGCAATCTAACCGTGCAATTCCCCTTGCCACTTCATGGTATGTTTTCTTGCATTTTTAAAGAAGGAGAGGCCATGTTAGAGTCTGACATTTTATCTAAAATTTTTGGATATTTCTTCATAATCTAATTCTGCCGTCTCAGATTCAGAAAATAATTGTTGTAGATTTCTCAATTTATATTAGTGCAGATTAATGCTTTGCAGTCTACCTCCATAAAACTGATTTGGCAAAGAAAGTGTGGCTGTCCAGTTGTGCAGTGATGCCCAGCTAGCTACGCGATTGTTAAGTGGCCAGTTCAGGCACCGAAGGAAATTCAGACACAAGCAAATGCAGACCCATCAGTTAGAAAAAAACAGAATTAAGATAAAATTAATTTAAGAAGTACATCTGAGTCACTCGATTCAGTTTTAAGTTCATTCTTGTGGAAGTTTTCTGACATCAGGAATGGAGATTCTGAATGACCTTCTCCAGAGTTTCATTTCTGCTTATTTTATGCTTTCGTTTTTATTACTGAGGGAATTATTTGGGCAAATTGCAATAAAAGTTACTGGTGTCTTATAAGTTTATCTGTACTTTACTATTTATTTCAGTACCAAAGGGCCAATGGCAGTTATGTACAGTAATGCAAGTTCTTACACGCTTAAGTCCGGTCCTGCGAGTGTAATAAATGAGATCTACTCCGAAGAATTTGGAAAGCCAGGAGGTTGTAGGGTTAGCCTGCTATGAAATATCAGGGGACTGAGGCCCTGATCCCCAGTCCATTCTTATTTGTAAAAGCACTTCAGCACACATGTATCTCTAGGCATGTGTTTAAGACCCATTGACATCAATGAGACTTTAGCTGATGCTTAACCTCCGAGCATATGCTTAAGTTTCCTGCTGAATAAGAAGGGCCTTGAGCACATGCTTAAAAATACCCTGCTGAATTGCTGATCTCTCTCAGGCCTCTAGCCTGCCCCAAATACAAACCTTTACTTGCTTCTCTAGGTCACTTGTTTTGGCTGGGACTTCAGATTTTTTCTCCTCTAGCATTTCCTTTTCACTCAGCCGGCCAGATCTATTTTCTACAGCCTCCATTATCACACACACATGGTGTTCATTATCACTCCACGTTGCTCCGCATTACGAAGTTGAGTACCCCGTTGGCTAATTTAGGGCTTTCAGTGAAAGTGCTATCTATTTATAGTTTTCTGCAAATTTAAAGTAATGTATGGAGAAGTTGTTGTCAGTTAACAAACATTGTTTATGTTTAGGTGCTGTTGGGATACAACCCTTTCAGTGTCATCCTATCACACTTTCACTGTGTGACATTATTGCTGTATTAGGTGGGATACTTTAAAGGTTCCAAAAATCCATTGTAGCTCTCACAGACTTCTGGAAAAGTTGTAATTACTGTTGGCCACGGTATAGTGCAGAAAATTTTCTTACCAAAAACACTATTTTAAGCTGAATTTTTATAGCGTTATTTTATTTCCTCTGGAAAATTTCAATTTCCCTGCAGCAAATACATCAAATAGTGTTTTTCATAATGAATCGATGTTTCAGAATGAAATATTTTTGAACTGTTTTAGTTTAGCATATTAGTTTTTGTTGGTGAAAAAATAATTAAAACACTCTAAAATTGTCAAAAATTTCAATTTTCAATTTCAATTTTCATATGTTTGCCATTGAACATTAGTGACTCTAAGGGATGAGTGTCCAACCTTTTGGCTTGCCTGGGCCGCATTGAGTGAAGAAGAATTGTCTCGGGCTGCATATAAAATATTTAATATAGTTAACGTATATAACTAACAAAACTTATTTTAATGTTTTTATTAAAACAGAAGAGAATAACAGTAACATAAAACTGATGGAATATCTGACCTTTGGTGAAACTAACGCGTCAGTCCGGTTCAGCAGAAGTGATTGCAATTCTTAGTGAGTTTTCAAGGTGTTCTTGATCAGGTTTTTTGATGAAATTTTACTCTTCCCATGCTTGATCCTTGAAAACAGTTGTTCATAAATGTACATACTGCCAAAAAGCGATGACATGAGTAAGGTGCGATTGTGAAGCACGGGATGCATTTCTCTCTAAGAGAGGGCTTGTAGAAGTCTAGTAAAGAGACATGATCACATTTTTCTTTGAGTTGAATGTTTGATTGCAACTCCATACATTCCATTTGAAAATTAGCAGATCAAGTATTTATGTCGACTGAAAATGGACTTGCAGATATACCAAAAAATTGTCGAGTTTTTCAGCAATCTTGAAACCTTTCTCAAATTCCTTTATCAAAATGGAAAGCAAGGCTGCATATTTTTTGCAGTTCACAGGACAGTGTTTAGCCTATGTGTCAAAAGGCATAAAATTATTTGCGTGACTTGAGTTAGCACTGCAGTGTGCCCTCCCCGTGTCATGGCTTCAGCTCAGACAGTGCTGATGTTGCTGATTATAGGTGCAGGCCCAGGGCTGCGCTGGGCTGGGCCACCCCTGCTGCCATGATGGCTCGGCAGCAGGGGGAGGGCTGCACTGCAAGCTGTGCCGGGCTGCTTAAGGCCTGTGGGCCACAGGCTGGACATGACTGCTCTAAGGGGTTTCTGCTGCACATACTGTTTAAGTACATTTCTTGGACTAATCCAAAAAACTGCCCGTCAGTGAACTGAAACTCCAGCTCATATTCTACTTGTCAAGAGATTCAAGGTCCTCATGTTACATGATTACATATAGCAAAACATAACAGACTGTTAAGACCATTTCATGCTTTGTTGGCTTCAAATAAACCAGAATTACCCAGGAAAGGGTTTCTTCCAATTTTAATTTGTCTGAATTTGCCAAAATTCAGATGTTCTGCGCGCTTTGCTCTTTCTTTCAATCACTGCATCTTAGTGCTAGGGTAGTGGATTTTATTTTCTTTGCAGTTAAGGAGCAGAAGAAAGATTTTTCACCAAAGCATTATGGTTCAGGCATAAGGGGGATTTCTATTTTGCTGCCAATGCAGCAAAGGTAAACGTGTGGCTGATGCATCCCTGTGCTTGCTTGCTGCATCGCTGTGGGCACACGGATCCTACGCGGGTGCTGGTAGCTGGCGTCACCAACATGATGATCCCTCAGGACCAATGGAATCCAACACATATTTTCAGATTTGAGGACAGACCAGATTCTTAATTCAATGAGGAATTCCTTTAGCTTCCTTTTTTTGCTGACTCAGCATATTGTTTGCAGCTGGACCAGAACGTGAATGCCTGCACAGAAGAGTTATATGACTTTCTGGCAAAACTAACTAGTATGGAACTAATTGCAGCCCACCCAAACCTAGCAGGAGGCTGGGTTTTCCTTTCAATTAAAAGCATTCTGCTGGAAGGCAGCACACAAGATCTAATGTGCATGCTCAGATGAACATTTAATAATAGCTTTCGTGGACTTTAAAAATAAAAAATAAAAAAAAAAAAAAAGAAAGAAAAAACACAGTCAGGACATGGAAATTAAAGAAAAATAAGGGTCCAAAAGCTGGGAATATTTTTTCTGACAAGTACTTCTCTTCTACTGAAGGAATAGATCTGAAAGAAGGGTTACAAAGGCCAATATTAATTGGACTGATCTCATTTGTACAAAAGCTCGTGACAGGCTAGCACCATTCTTCTTCCCAGCCTCTCTCATCACCAAATTTTGAACCCTTTGGTTCTTGAGATGTCTATTTGGCAGGTGTAAGATGCTAACCCCATCCTGATCATAAGGAAGTGGGAGCTATTAGCTCCTAAAACAAAGGAAGCTGTGATTTAGGACAGCAGTTTTACTGACGAAATCTCAGGAGCAGTTTGGCTCAGTTGACATTTGTGTTTGTGCTCCTACTGTTCTAATTACCCCCAAAACCAACTTGTCCCCAGAAGGCTGAAGGGTTTGTTTTGAATACGGTGGAGGGACACTCTTCAAAGCAAGCTGGCTTGTCTGCCAGGAGGGTAAAAATGGGATTTCAAGCTGCCTGCTCTACAAAATGAATTGTGAGCAGGGAAGACGGGAATGGGAATGAAGCTGTGGAAGAGCAGGGGGAGGTGATTTGATCTCTAGGAAAAGATAGGCTAGAAATGGTGCTGGCTGAATTATTTACTCCCATCAAGTAGTACTGGGATCTTGCACAAAGGGGCTGAAGGCAGAAAAGGTTCCGAAGGGCTGAGGGAGCCTGTGTGGACCTGGCCTCTGGTGGGAAGGGGGCTGAGGGAGGCCCGCTGTGCTAGAAAGTCATACCAGGGAAGAGCACAGGGTGCACGTGAATGGTGCTGGCCAGAGTGAAAACTGATGGGTGAGAGGCAACGAGGTGTTCCTTGCTTCCGCTTTTCCCTTCCTGTGATGAGATACTGCTTAAAAGCAGCAAGGAGACAATTGGGTAACAGAAGATGAAAGGGGCCTGTGTTCAGGGAACAGACAGGAGGAACTTGCTGATGGGTTGAAGAGAGGCCCACAGCACTGCAACTGATTGGGCTTTGGATCCTACTGTGTTTTTTGTAGTCCCACTGGAAATAGCTGGGCTATTCTGCCATCGCATAAAGCCATTCTCTCACTCCTCTGTCACACATTGTTTGGGGCGTTGCATGGAGAATCCTTCCCCCTCTTTTCGAAATTTACCCACTAATTTTGTTTTCTTTCTTTTCATGTTTTTGGGTGCTCAGTGGAAACACCCTGTTACGTGCTTGGGACCTCTGCCTGCCTGTCTTTGAAGATTGGTATTTGGATAAGGATTATTTTCCATCCGGGAATAATGGAGAAAGATGTGGACTTGGTATTGTGGTGCAAGTTGCAAAAATAATTTCTGCTTGCTTGGTAACTTCATCCTTTGAAGTATCCAGATGCTCTCAAGGGTGTATGTGACCTCACCTTCTAGTTACCAAACTTTTCCAAATGTCGGATTACACTCAACACCAGATTAGGAATGTGCTTGACATTTCTTTATAAGGTGCAGGAAAATATCTGGGTAGAGATGAAAGCAGATACAAGTGTAACTGGGATATTGGAATATTGCTACTATTACACTTCTCTTCCTGTGCTTCAGCCTACCTTTGTGCTGGAGCTTTGGCTAACATACAATTGTCTACATACTTTCTGAGAACTCATGAAAAATTGGTTCATTTTCAGTCCAAATCACCTTGGAAAGGAAACTGCAAGTTTGCTCTCTTCCATTTATATTCAGAAACAAACTGGCAGTCTACTTTTACACCCTTCACTATTTAGATCCACATCTTATGTTACAAGACACAACAACCTGGCATTGCTGGTCTAGTAGAGCTGGCAGTTACATGACCATGGACTACTGGAAATGCCAGTACAGTTTGGTCCTGTTGCTATTTGTCTCCAAAAGTTATGTGCAGGAAACTGTAGACCAGAACCTGAAAGTGTTCCAAAATAATTTTACTGTAACAACAGAAATATGATGAATATTTTGCAGATGAGTGAAAGACTGATGATATGCTTCAGAAAGACGCATCGTCTGTCTTTCGTGGACAAACATTTTTAAAATACTGAGACAAAGCTTTGCAATTTGGAGTAGGAAAGAAACAGAAATTTGCTGGGAGATATGCAGGGCTATTCTATAGGGATGTTCAGCTCCGGTCATGACATGAATAGTAGAGGCATCATCAAGATAATAATCTGAGTGTTCAATATTTCTTATTCATTCTTTTTCAATAGCATTCCTATGGTGTATTCAGTATTCTCTGGGCATGGCTTATGTTAATACATCATTGGTTTTCTTAGGCAGAATAGGTCTTAGTATTTATCATCATTTTAACTTGTGTAAATGATGCAGTGAGCAGAAAAATAAACTAGGTGTGTCTGCTGAATGGCATATGCTCTTCTGTTTACTTTTCTCATTATGTTTTGTACCTCCTTACTACTTTTACTTTCTCCATGAACAATCTTCCTCCAGCTGACTTTCCTGTGAGATAAAATGATCATTTTGTTCATCTCTTGCTTCTTGGCCTGGTACTGCTTACTGTCTCTGAAGGAAGAACTCATGACCTAAGGAGCTCTTTGACTGTTCAAACATATTTTTTGCTTCCTTCTAAATAATTCAGAGCCTTTCTCACCCTCCAGCAAACTAGAGGTGATGGTAGGGCAGATAGCTGTATTCCATACTGGGGCTGTTCTGTCTGTGCCAGTATCAGTCTGTGGCCTCATCTTACCACTTCATTGGCTGCTGCTCACCTGGGGGCTCCCAGCATGGTGGCTTATGAGGCAGAAGCAAATGGTGGCAAGAACCTCCAATAACACTGGGGTGCTGAATACCACTGGTGTTAGCAGACTGTGATGGCAGGAGCTGAGCGGTACTCTTGATTTAAATGTCAACTCTTCTAACCATTGTGAAACCTGAATTTTTTTTTGGATCACCTTGTACTGTACTGTATATGTCATGAGGCTTTGAATATAATCTTGATTTCTGAATGACATATACAGTACTATACTGTATATGTCATGAGTCTTTGAATATAATCTTGATTTCTGAATGGAAGAACATTTGAGCAAGGGACTCCCTAGAGCTTCTTAGCAAGCGAAAGCACTTTATGAAACAAGCAGGTGGCCACAATGGTTTTTTTCCCTTGAGTTTAGGGGAGGTGCTGAGTTTTGCCTGTGTTCATCTGAGATTCAGACAGTGCCTGTGGTCTCACCCCGAATGACCTCTGTCACATGTCAGTCAGTCCTGTGTATGTCGTAGGGACAGAGGCATGTGCACAGGGTACAACTGGAGGAAATGCTTTGCAGCCAAGCCCGCTGCTAGGAAAGTGGGTGGCTCAAGGGCATGCTCTGTGCTCACTGAACCTGCAAGGAACCCATCCAGTGCAAGCTGAACCCTGTTCCTGGCAGAAACCTGAGAGTGGCTGTGGGCCTGTTGTTATTGTTGACCTCTGTCTGTCAGGGATTGTGTTTTGTTTTGTTTTTACTATTGGGCAATGTGCCTTACCTGATCTATACCTAATTTAGAAGAGACTCTGAGGGTTTTTTGGAAGGCGAAGAGACCACATGTTTTCTGCACAGCTATTGAAGAATGGCTGCTGACTTGTGGGTACTTTTCAAACCTGAGGGAATGTTACAGAGAGCACCAGCATCTGCCAATCAGTTAGCGTTGATTAAAAAATTGGAGATGAAGGACACTTGTGATACTGTAATTGCACTTTCTGAATAACAGAGCTGGTTATAATTAAGACTCTGGCATTCCTCATATACAGCCCTGCCACTCTGAGATGTTTTGTAGAAATTCTTGATAAATTGCTCTGGTTCAGAACTAGGAAGCACAGAGCAAGGATAACAGTGAGGAGGAATGTGGATTTGTATGGGATTCACAAGCTGAGGTCTGGCATTTGAAGAGATCAGGAAGGGGAGATTGTAAGTGGGTTGGAAGGAGCATGAAGGTTTTTTTGGCAGTAGTGGAGGGAAGGGATCAGGACGGGTGGGATTAACTTTGGGGGACTACTGGGGCCTATTCACATGAGTTAAGCCAGCAAGGCTAGTCCTGTTCTGAATCCACCTCTAAAGGACTGACAATGGAGAACATCGAGAGGAATTAACATCTCTAGGCTAGAATTAGCCTTCTTGAGTCATGGAGTAATAGACTACTATGGAAAATAACTGAGAGATATCATCCAAAGCGATTATATACAACATTCATTACAGGCATTGATGAAACTTGTTTTTGAAACTCCCCGTTAACAGATTGGGACTGTTGAGTTTCCACTGCACTGCCTCACCAGCCTTGTCGGATAAGGAGATCTCTAACACCGAAAGCAACCCTCCTTTGCTATAAGATCAGAGCATTCTTGGCCAATTCAAAATGACCCATGTTCGTGCTAACTGGTTAATCCCTTTCACTTTGCACTAACTTATTGTTAAAGAGCTATTATCGTTTTACAAATCAGTCTGTTATTTTCTAGACTTGAATTGCTTGAGGTCCTTCACTATTTCCTCATTTTCCTTCCATTTCTAGACACCTTCAGACTTGCTGCAGGAGGCTCACGTCTTTACTGAAGGCCTATGCCACCATCTGATGATGAGATGTGGAGTAGAAGAATTGCTGTAATTTTAAGGACGCTTTTTCACGCTGCCTTCATTGTTGCTTCTTTAAAGAACTGCCAGTTCTCCTGAACTCTTTTCTTTTCTTCTTATCTGTTAAAATGGCATTTCTTCTTGTCCATTTTCCTAAAGTCCACAGTTTTTTTTGCTCTTTGTCTCTTCTTCCAAAGAATCCATAGAATTACACTCCCCTTTCCTTATCCTGTTCCTCCCTGCTCCTTGCAGTGGAGTCCAGAAAAGTCCTCTCCTCTTCACCCGATTCCAAGAACTTCGTGAGGCTAAGTTGTCTCGTGTATGGTAGATATCTAGACATTGTAGACATTGAATGTCCAGGCTCTCTAATCAATAGGCAGGGGGAGGCACATCCAGGAGTGATTCACTCCAGTCTACGATGTCAGCCTTGAATTAGCAGCTCTTGCTAAGTATTTATGTTTTTTCATTGACTATAGAAGTATTTGAGTATTTGAGTAACTTAGATGAGACAGGCCTTGGAATTTTTCTTTTTTTTTTTTTTTCAACTGAAGGTTGGGAAATTAAATTCTCATCAGTTTTGGATTTCTGCATGTGATTTCCATGTGTGGTTCTTTGCTG
The DNA here is from genome assembly GCA_013396635.1 of Penelope pileata. Taxonomy (NCBI): domain Eukaryota; kingdom Metazoa; phylum Chordata; class Aves; order Galliformes; family Cracidae; genus Penelope; species Penelope pileata. Next base: position 1,181,184 of record WBMW01000664.1, read on the forward strand.
TGATCTTATCCATGACAACCCTAGTAGTCCTCTATCCCATTTAACATTGTCCAAAGAGCTTAATGTGCTTCCCTGTCCATCCTGCTTGAAAAAACTGCAGCCTCCTGTAAATAGGTCAATTCTGTCATGCCAGTGAAGTTATAAATCTGATGTTACAAGACTTCTAGTTAAGTGTTCTTTTTCCCATTATTTCCTTCCTGGAAAGGGTATTGTTCGTTGACAACCATCCTACTTTAGCCTTCTAAAACCTTTTTATAATTTTATCTTTGATTTTAAGCCTCTTCTGCAGGTTGCTCTTGCTTAATTCTTCCTTGAGGACTTCAACGTGTGGTCTTCACTAGTTCTGATTTAAAACTCATTACATTAGCAAGCCAGTGTGCAAAGATATTCTTCTTTGTTAATGGAAAGCTTAGGATATGAGGGAGAATATTGGGGTGGTAGGCCACTGGAGAGAAAGCATGTGGAAAAAATCAAAGCACAAAACTAAACCTGTTGGGCTTTGAATTTGTATTTATCAGCACAAATTTAAAAGACAAGATTAAAAATCTATTTTTTAGTTTTGCAGTTCTGGCAAACTTCCTCACTAAAGTAAAGTATTTTTCAGTTTTTAAAATGTTAGTCAGCTCACAGGAAAAAAAAGGATCAACTTTATTTTATTTTATTTTATTTTTATTGTATTTTTTTTTGGCTTCTTCCCATTCTCTTTCACAGTGTGCTGATGCTTTGAGAACTTGACTTAGTGTAGCAGGGAGGAACTTGAAAGCTTATATGAAGTATAAAAGAAGAGAGTAGAAGTTTTCACTGGAAATTGTGTACTGCAGGGTAGTTTGAAGCAGGCTTTTTCTTCATTCTAAAATTAGTATGAGTATGAGAGATCTTTTAAGAACAAACTCACATGCTTGGCAGTGATCTACATGATTTCCATCGTGCTCCAGTGTGAAATGTCGCATTCTAGGCAGGCAATGAAATTTCCTAGCATGTTCATTTTTTCCACTGGCAAAAAAAATGGCAAACTTGATTGTGATCGTACTTTGTCAAATAGCATTGCTGTTAAACAGTGTTTCAGTACATTTCAGTTAACGTCCAGTTACTAGAGAACTGGCCCCACCTACTGCATCCCATCAAACTTGAACAGCTTAGCAGATTTAACATTCTGCATAAATTTCAGATTTTCACACGGTTGCTCAAACACCAGATTTGACTGTATCAGACTCTGCCCTTTCTTGCAAAGAGGCAAAGCTGATTGGAATCTCTGCCTAAATGTCATGTCAAGCTCTTTACTTATGTTGCTTTCTGAATTATTTTAGAGATGATCCATAACACCACCCAAATCTGGTCTAAACTCAACTTGTGAGCCCCTTCTACTCAGGACTCCTGGTGGATTCACTGCTGGTCTCAGCTGACAGTATAGCAATCTGCCATATCTCCTCTGCCCAGCTGACTGGGGGGTTCTAGGCCCTCTCTGTGCCTGAAATGTTGTTGGGCTTGCTGAGAAATGCTGCCTGTGATTTTACACACTACCAAGAATGGGGTACGTACATACATGGCAAAGAAGGAAAGGTTACTGATGGCAGTTGTTCATGTGCTGGAGCTCTTAAGCCCAGCAAGCTTAAGACATAAGCAAGACGTGCAAAGTAACAGTGCTTCAGAAAGTAATGTAAAACTTCACACACAGATTTCCATGCTCTAGATGTTAACGTTGCATCTCTGGAATTTGTGGATGTCAGATTTGTGGATATTCAAGTCTGAAGTCTAGAGGCAGATCTGGGAGAGAGTACTTCTATGGTTTTTTTTCATGCATATCTTAGTTTCTTATTTTGTGAAGCAGGAATGTTTAAATATTTCATACAGATAGTCCATAGAATGTCAATTCTGTACTGACAGGATAGCAGAGAGTGGGCATTTTTTGTGACTTGGAGAACATTGAACTTCTTGAAGAACAAGCTCTAAGTAGTAAATAGGCCTCAGAATAAATCTTCTTAAAATAGTTAATTCTACGAGAATGACAACCAGTTTTCAGCAAATTTGAAAGGTAAATTAACATGGCTTCATTGATGTCAGAGAAGCTGCATTCATTTATACCAGTTGAGGATGCTAAATTTCCAGTGTCTGTCTTAATCAGAGGCCTGGAGGTGGGTGGAGACATGAAACTACTTCAGTATTTTTACTTCAGCAGGGCCTTCTGCACATTTTCCTACCATGGGACCACCATGGAGCATTTGTCTGAGAAGAAGTTTCGTTAGATCAAACTAAACGAGTTTCTGGTCTCAGTACTCATTCCCATCAAAGGCTCTTACATGGCTATTCCAGCACACGTGAGTGCACTCAGGAAGGAGCTGAGATCAGAGCTTCCTGGCTGGACAGAAAATTGGAGACTCCATGCAGGACCAAGGTATTGCTGCAGAGCAGAACACCCAGGGTGTGTGCTTGTTGGGGAAGGCTGAGGTGAGCTGAGTACAGCAGGCAGGCGTGGATTTCTGTTCTACTCCAAGCTGCATATCTTGGCTTACATTGCCTTCAGTGTGAAGTTATATATATATCTATTTAATTTGCTTTAATGATTTACTCCAATTTGTCTTTCTTTAATGTACTTAATAGCAAAAAATCTATACTGTGAATCAGAGAAAAACCAAAGCCAACTGAACTAAATTGCCTGATGTAGGTTTTCCAAGGAGTCAGTGATTGCTGTTGGCTGTAGCCCTGGCTTATTTCATTTTTCAAATTTTTTCTGGGGCAAGAGGCAGATCCTGGTTTGTTTCCTGCTTGCAGGTTGCAGCAGATGTCTCAGGTGGAATTAGCTCGTCTCTCCCCAGAAATGGAGCTACTCAACGCAGACTGCCAGTTGAGTAACTAGCTTCATGAGACAAAAGGGTAGATTCTGTGATAAATGCAGTCCCACTCTCATCCTCTGTCTGCGTGCTTCAGCCACTTACCTTGGGCTGACTGTGGGACTAGGACCGACCCCTCTGGGAGCTGATTCAGCTTACTAAAGTGGCAGAAAACAAGCCCAGCAAAGAAGTAGGTGATTTTCTGCTGTTTCATGACATAAATTGCCACGGTAAGGGTCCTGGGAGCATCACAGCTAGCACAAGAGAAGGGATGACATTGCGTGGATGGGAGTAAGAGAAGGGGGAAGGGGAATGAGACACCCTCTCTGACTCCTTTTGAGAGCAAATATGTAACTGTAAATTAGTTGCCTGGGGAATTTTTGGGCAGAGGAGGAAAAAGCCTGGTGAATTGAGGCGCCTAAAATGTGAGGCGGCTCTGGACAGCAGGCGAAGTGGATCACTGCCGGTCTATGTCGGGTTTAGATGCTGAAGTTCCATCTTTGGCGGGGTTTGAGCAAGCTGGATCCCACCCTGAAAGATCTGCTTATAAAACAAACAAACAAAAGAGTTGTTCTGTGTTTTTCACTGGAATGCCACTAACTGTGTTAATGACAATGGGGACCACCAATAGTGTGAACTCCCTGTTCTAATGCAATACTTCCAGGCTTCTTTAAACTGCATTTTATAAGAGGCATCAAAAGCGAAAAAATTCTGCATTAGCTCTATGGGAGCTGTGTGCATACATCAGAGGGCAAATTTGGCCCGCAGTCTTCTCCCCACAGTGAATTTGAATCTCTGATAGCATCAGTGCAAGAAGAATAGAGCAGTAGCTTAGGAGGCATGTGGCATTTCCTGGCTGGGTGCAATGGATTCCCCAGCTGAAACCAATAAAAATCAGTTCAGGAAGAATTTTTCAGAAAATCAGTGGTGAAATTGACAGTCTTGAAATGCTCACACAATTCTTGCAGCTGTGGAGTCCTTAAAGTCAATGAGTTCCAGGAAAAATGACAATAGTTCTGGAAACTTTCCCATGACTGCCTCTGGGCAAACATTCAGAATAGCTCGTTTACTCAATGATGCTAATTCATTAATCATTAGAGATACTTTTGTTCAGTTTCCTTTGAAGTTGGCCACAACTTTTCTTTTCTCCTAAAATGAAATGTGGTCAATTATATCCATACATAGATTTAACATGGGGCAGGTTCTTCTCTCTGACAAATTATTTACTTGCTTTGTCAACCCAGACTTCTAGCTCTCTGATGTTTCTCAATTGTATATACTGACCAGAAAATGCTGCAAGTCTTACAGTTTTACTGCATTAGATCGGCTTTCCTTTCAGCTCAGTCCTTAATGCCCTCATTAGCTATGGCAGACTTTGATGTTATTGGTCCTTAATTTTCTTATTAAAGGACAAATCGTTTTTGTCGACACAGCTGACTATGTAGCATTATCCTTTAAAAGGCATGGCTCGTCCAGCAGTACCCCTTCTGCAGGAACTGATAGGTTTTGGCATCTTGTTTGCCTTGCCTGCTCTTCCTTCCATTTCCGAGCAGATGGGGGACCAGACTTGAAGGCAAATGGTGCCGCAGCATTCTTCTGGGCAAGCTTATTCTTAACCAGCTCTGCTTTTCGAGTGGCTTGGGCCCTCCAGTGCTGCAGCTAGACTGGAAAAAGCTCACTCTCTCTCTCCTGGTCCTCTTCAGTCTCTCTGGCCTTTCTGACAGTCCCTCTCCTCTCCTGCGGGTGAGGTTTCACGAGACAGCTGTCAGCCCGCAAGCTTGCTGCTGGTGAAAGGGGCAGGCGCGTTCCTGGGCACATGCTCCATTTGTCTCCCTTCTGTCATCCCTGGGATGTGTCTGATCCATTAGTTCACTAAAGTGGTGAAAACTATTCACTTTTTCTTATTTGTTTTGTTTTGTTGGGTTGGATTTCCGCCAGTTTAGTGAGCTAAATTTGCTTTCTAAGGGGTCGAACAAATGCCAGAGCTGGTGAAAAGGAAGTGTAGGTCTCCATAGCTGGCAGCAAGAGAGGGAGTGGAAATGCTGCTGGTTAAACTAAGCACTTTTGGAAGAGGATGGCAGCTGCTGCAGTTGTAATGTTTTTTGAGAGCACTTGCTGGATTGAGCATCTCTGGAGAGATGGACAGGGAGTGCCTGGTTTGGGGATCTTCACAGGGTTCAGGCCTAAGGTAGATGTTGAGCTGTTGAGATGTTGTTCATCCTGCAGTGTTTCCTAACAGTTGTCCAAAAATGAAGTCTGAAGGGCAGAGGGAAAAGTGGATTTTAGGCATGTGGGAAGTAAGCATGTGGTGGGTACGGACAAGAGGTACTACGTGTTGCAGTTCTAGGTGTTAATGTCTAAATTTTATCTGAGCTCTCTTTTGGCTTTGGGCACCTCTTCTGTTTGGCTGAGAAAGTTGTTAGAGTAGGATATCATACCAGTACTTGGAGGCTATATTTGGGCTTTCAGCATGTAGAGATGAAAATTACCTACAAGGGAAGCTCAACAAATTGTGTAGCAGGCAAGGGAGCTCTCTACTGGTGCTCCAAAATACAGCAGAGCAGAGGAGCAAGCTTCCACCTTGCTGTAACGTTAGAGACCTGAGGGCAGATCCTGCTGCCTGCTGTTGTGGGGAGGGCAGGATTGCCACTGAAAGTTAGCAGTGGGAACTCCAAGGAAATCTGCCATCAGTTGATGTCCTAAGCTATAAGGTTGTCTACATTGTATTTTTAGGATGCTCCAGGTATCTGTATCTCAACTAGTCATTTGAAGTCAAGGTCACATGAATCATTCCCTATTTTAAATAATTACCCAAAGAGGCAGATTTTGCCCAAGCAATACTCATTTTTCTCCATTGCCTAGAAAACCGACATGAGCAAAAGATTCCTGTGTTGACGCCCACACGTGCTCAGTTGAATCCAGGTTTGACTGTCATCAGCAGCAGTGTTATCATCAGTTTCTGTGTGCTCAGCACAATTTTCTTACATATGCAGGACCAGCATATGTTTTTCTGATGACTGCTCAGCTGATTTCTGGTCAACTTTGTGGCTTTAGGAAAGCTGTATCAGTCTTTACCTGAGTGGAAGGGATGAGAGTATGAGTAGAATGACAGGCAACCAAAGCCATGACCAAATTCCAGTCTGAATGGGACACTTTCCTGGAGGGGAAACAGAGATCTGAAACAACTGTAGCAGATTTAAAAAAAAAAAAAAAAAAAAAAAAAAAGTAGCAATAGGTCATATTTTCAGTAATCTGCTCTAGAAGAAGTCACACCCTTAATTGTGACTGATTTCTGCATGGGAAGTTTCTGCATAGTTTTTCAAGGAGTTTGTAGACACAGGAATTAGCTTTAGAGATAGAGAAGTCTGATAAGTCTTTAAATCTGTTTTCTTTCTTGATTTTGCCAATTAAATTGAGCTTCTGACCTGCACCTGTGGAAGGTTTGACATTTCTTGATAAGTTTATCAATCATACTTTTCTGTTTTCATCCTTTTTACTTTATGGTAAGAAGCAAGATTAGTTCCTATCTAAGTAATTCCTGTACAATTCCTGTATAAGTCAGGGTGAATTGCCTATACTTTAAATGAACTCTTTTCTGGAGTCCTGGCCTGTTCTTTTCCAGCGCTTGGAATTTTTTTTTTTCCACTTCTTTTTTTCAGTGTTTCAGCAAGAATTGCTGAACAAACTGAGTTGCTAGTCACTTTATCTTCTGGATGCATGTCTGTTAATTATCATAGTACACATATCTGTCAGAATGACGTGTAAAAATAATAGTGCCAAATGTTTTTCTCAAGCTTCATATAAGCAAAGACCTAAGAACCTTGCACTCATCCCAGTGTTAAATGGACCCTATGAACATGTTGGCCAAATACAATCTTACGGAGACAAATGCAGATCTGCTAAATATCTTTCACGTTATTTGAGATGGCATGTTGGATGGTGTGAAAGCATCTTGGAAAAATAATCAGCCCCAACGGACATTAGCTAATGAAAAGTACATGACATACACATTTGGTGAAGGCTGGAGAGGTAAAGGAAGCAAGCAAGAAGTACCAGGCAGAGAATGAAAGAGAAGGCAGGCCTCTCTTGTATTTAGTTTGATGACGTGGGATACTTGGGCCTCTTGGGGAGCGCATTTATGCATCTGATGCAATCAGCCACTCCTACCACTGACTTCAAGTCTGAGAGTTACACCCGTCTACATCAGGAGATGGAAATGTTCCTCAAAGAATGATTGGCTCTTTGGGGTTTTGACCTTTAAGCTATTCTATCGTTGGTTTTCTGATCAATCCTGCCTCTGTGATTTAGTTCTAACTGCTGTTAAACTTGGCTTGTAGTCTACAGAACCACAGAGATGAAGGACAGGTAATTTTGTGAAACTAATTATTTAAGGAAGCAACTCTTTTATTTACAAAATCAAGCTGGTTTTGTTCCAAATCCTCATTCTGAGCTTCCTCTCTTATTTTGTATTAGCCTAACTGACAAAATACCACAGGCAAGCTTTCAAGCATACTAGTCCTCTTTCAGATATGAAGCAGAAACAGCAAACTTCAACTTATTTTTCAGCCAAATGAGCTCTTAGGTGCATTGCTGCCTGAATGCTTGTGTTGGCGCAAGAAAGAAAAGAACTGAGAGTGGAGAAAAGAGGTTGACACCAAGCCTGCATGGGCCATCTCTAGCAATGGTCTGTGCTCAACACAAAATTGGGATTTATCGACATGGTGCAGACCTTGCACTTAAGATTACTAATCTCAGTTTATATTGCACTTAAGATTACTAATCTCAGTTTATATTGCAAAGTACACGTGCCATTTGAATCTATTATCTCTCTTCCCTCTCTATTTCCAATCAACCTACATATACTCACAATTTCAGATGTTCCTGCGTTATGACCCGTCCCCTGTACCCTTGCTGCCCTTTTCTCCATGTTTCCAGTCTGTTGTGCAGTCTGTGTTCCTGTTTGTGTTCCCTGTGTTCCAGTTTGTGTTTTTATGAGATACTACTGTATTATGATCTAGAAAATGCAGGTATCTCACCATTCTTGCTTTACTGTTGCTGTAAAACACTTCTTGTTGCTTTTGGACCTTATCCTCCATTCCATCCTTACCTCCTCAAACTTCCATTCCCTGAAGAAATTTCTCCTTGAGTTGTTCTTCTGTAGATTCCTTCTGTGATATCCACCTGTGGCTCGCATTGATTCGATGAGGATCCGAGATTATTTAGGATCTTTGAATACTCCAGGACGTTTTTAAATAGATACTTGAAAATGGATTTAAGTGAAGGTGAGAAAAACCTACTGAAACTCATTTAATGACTAATTCATCACAGCTTGTCCAGTGGGGCACCATGGTCACCATCTCCACCTCAGCTATTGCATAAAGCATGTGAGCTGATGGATTTTATCTGTGCACATTAATTCTCAGTTTAATTGTGTCCTTACTTCTGAAACTATGACCGGTATATTCTCAGAAATTGTGTTTCTGAGAAATAACGGCAGCACAAAATGGCGTGGAGCTCTATGCTGCACTGCTGGGAGTGACCCTTTGAAATAAAATGAATGTTCTCTGACATTCTTTCTCTCTTCATTGTGGCTTAACTGGCATCAATACAAAGGTTTACATCTGTATTAAAGATGTGGATGATTGTTGAGTGCATGATACATGGATGGCCATTATCATCTGCAGAGAGTTAGTGTACTATGCATATAATCAATCAGTTTCTGTTCATGTCAGGAGCTGGCCAGCTCATTACAGCCTGTATCACGTTAACCCTTGCAGTGGAGCGATAAAAAGCAGAGATATTGTAGAACATGACATAAAACCCAAGTAGTAAGCCAATCTACCTAATTCTTGCCTGCCAGTGTGTAGATTGGTTAGGTATCAACTCAGATAGCCTGAACACTTAATGCTTAGCCACTCATGTCTAGTCTGAGCCTATTTTAATCCCTTCTACCCACTGTACAGTGCGCTGTGTTCCCTCTATTTTCAAATGAAAATGTCTGTGTAGACTGAATTTAGAATTAGTACAGGAAAATTGTGTGGTCATAGTGAAATATGACAAATATTTCTCTACTTGCCATAGAAATTTTTCCTGTAAATGTTATACCCATGAATCTAACTTGTGGTTGCAGGCCATACTGGTGTGGCTTTGAAAACCATTGCATTGGTGGAAACATCTGAATTTTGTGTCTAACTGGCAGAACGTAGCATAATTTCTGCATTGGTGTGGCCTCACCTCAAGCACTGTGTGCAGTTTTGGAGACTACAATGTAAAAAGGACATTAGACTGCTGTAGAGCATCCAAAGGAGGGCTATGAAGATGGGAAAGTGTCTAGAGGACAAGATGTATGAGGAGCAGCTGAGGTCCCTTGGTTTGTTCAACCCAGAGCAGAGGAGGCTGAGGGGAGACCTCATGGCGGTCTACAGCTTCCTCACGAGGGGAGCGGAGGGGCAGCGCTGAGCTCTGCTCTCTGGGGCAGCAACAGGGCCTGAGGGAATGGCATGGAGCTGTGTCAGGGGAGGGCCAGGCTGGGTGTTAGGGAAAGGTTCTTCACCAGAAGAGCAGGTCAGGAGATCAACTGCTGTCATCTGAAGTGCTGCCATTTGCCTTTTGCATGATGGACTGGTGGTAACAGCTCTCGCCCAGGAAGTCCTAAGTGATGAGTGAAGAGCAGGAGGGAGCCTGACTCTAGTGCTGTACTGCGGGCTGTGCCCAGACTGAGGGCAGAATGTGGATTCCAGACCATGTTCCCAGGCCTCTGTTGTTTTATCCAATGGCAAATTATTGAATTAAAGTAAAAACACGTTGAGAGCATGTCCTCGAAGGCCAGGTTTGTAATGTACACATATTCCAGGAAAGTAAGCTGGTAAAATAATTGAGGAAAGAATACATTTGCTGGAGGAGTTAAACAGCGGTTAAATAAGATAGCTGATTCAGCTGCAAGATATATATAAGAACATTTATTGACTTTATTAAAAGGAAATCAGATAATCAAGCTTGCTTCATAATCTAGAAACAGCCTTGATCTCTGGCTTTGCTGCTCTACTGATGCTTCATGGCCATGATGCTGGTTTAACTGGTTGTTAACAAGCATGGGATGAGGCAGAGCTTCAACAACAGCTAGAGAAATGTTAGCTAACTGGAAATCAGTAGTTTTGCCATGACCTTTTCAAGAAATAGGAAAAAACAAAGTACTTCATGTTTCAAGTGTTGTGGCAGAGTTAGGTTAACATGAATGTGGCTTTCTATGCTCAAATAATTGCTAGTAATTGCCAGGCTTTACAGGATGTTGAACTCATGCTGAGGGATAGTCCAGCCCACATCTGAGAAGTCCAAAGATGTCCTCAGACGTGTTTCCACCTCTTGAAATGACTGAGCTGAGATCTGAAACCCCATAAACAGCCAGGGAACCTCTTAAAATAGCCTAAGTGTTTGCAGTGAGATGATGACATCTTTGAAACTGTAGTCAGGCTTTGAAATAGACAGTAGCAAAACTGAAGCTTCTGGAAATGCAGTCCCGGATCCTGGCACAGATGAGTGCTCTTCACTCTGCGTTTACAATTGTTGGCATAATTTTTGAGTCACTGGAATTTCAAGAATAAGAAATTCTTCTAATCTAAACAAGTAAAATAGCACTATAAATAACATTTAATCTTCATTGTGACTAAATTAAATGAAACAAGAAGTTATTAAACACATTTCAATTCATTGCCATAGCTTTTCTTAAATTTTATGTGAAGCAGGAAGCTGCAGTTGAAAGCAATGAAAGACAAAGGCCTCTGACTGAGCCAAGGATGTGGCACAGCTGGGAAAAAGAGTAAATACAAATCTCAGGCAAGATACTGCTAGCAGAGGCATTGAGTAAAGGATGATATTTTTCTGTGTGGTACCGATATGACTGTAACTGAATTCTTACACATTTTTGTCTGCCTGTTTTCAAAAAAAAAAACAAAACCCAGAAGATTCAAAGTGGAACAGATGCAGAGCATGATGACTAGATAATCAGTGGAAGAGGAAGCCTTCTTCAGGAGAGCAGGATCCAAAAAAAATAAAATAAAATAAAATAAAATTAACCTGGCTGATAAGGGTTGAGAAGGGATGTTAATACTCTCTATCAATGCATTTTGTGAGTTAGGAGAATGACTGTAAACTTGATTGGGTATCTAACTCTGGAAGGCAGGCACACAGCTGAAAACTGGTACAGCTGTATTTCGGCTGAAAGTTAGAAGAGCATCTATACCCATTGAAGTAACACGACTGTGATCATATTGTTCTTTTTCTTTCAGGGAAAATGCCTAACCCTAATCAATGTCAAATCTTCACTAATTGGGAAAGGGCTAAAAAACCAGGAAACACAAGAAGAAGATTTGAGGCAGGAGGGGAACTGATGAAAAATGAAAGGATGTGATGTGAGGGCTGAGAAAGAGATTGCTGAGGCTTCGAGGGGGCACTGAGTGCCCAGGGAACTGGAGAGTGCTGCCTGGTGTGCTGAGCTCTGTTTGGAAACAGGAGTGATGCCCTCTACCCTCCAGGTTGCTGGGATCCTTGCTAATGTGTGTCCTCCTCCCGCAGTGGGAGGGCAGCTTGGCCAGGGCCAGGAGGATGTTACCCAGGAGAGGTCCGGTGACTTGTTGGAAACCACCTCCTAGTAGGGCCCCCAGAAGATAAAAATTTAGATTTAAGTTGAGACTTCTCTATATAGAAAAGAATTGTATGTTGTACTTGCACATGTAGTAAGCTGACAACTCTCCATAGGAGCAGTCCCTTATGCTTTTCTACTCCTACTCTCTTAAATGAAAAGCTAAGAGAAAAACAACTTCTGCCCGTCAGCAATGTTACTGCTGCAGAACAAAGCTTTGTTTTGCCTCAGAGAGAACTGGTTGAGTATGGATATGGTTCATTAGAAACGTGCTGAGTAGCATTACTTTTCAATTATATCTTTAGGAAACCTAAGCCATTTTTTGGGTGTTTTCATTTATTTTTTTCTTTTTTATCTTTCTCTTGAGAGGTATGGTAAAAAGCTTCAGGTTTCATATCAAGGTCTAGTCACAGTAATAAGACTGAACAGGGCTGGTTGTAATGACAGACGCCTGTGTGGTATTGACATACTGCAGGGTTTATGCATAAGATTCTTTTAACCTAGAAGTGGAAAAATGTATCTCAGATTAATATCTTTGCATGTCAGTATTTCATTCACTGCATAAAAATGGATGAGAGAAAAGACAGCCTTGACGATGTTATGTGCCAGAATCTGTCTCGTAAAGACATCTTTCAAGCACTTGGCATTGTTAGGTCTTTAATGCCTCTAAGAATAATATAAGACTAGAGAGAAACTGAGGACGTTGCAGCAAAAGTCAAGTGCAAAATTGCTGAAGTTACTCCAGTGGGAGAGGAAAGTAAATGTTTTCCCACTTTCTTTGGAAAACCTCATTAGAGTTCCCACCGGATTCAGACTGGAAGCATAATTCCAACAAAGATGCTCGAAGATGTTTTATAATTACTTTTTTATCTCTCCTTCTCAGACCTGCAGCTACATCCAGTCCATGTGAATTCACTGGGAGAATGGATGCCACTAGAGCTACACCACTTTACATGTCCTGAGGATCTCTTGCTATTTCCTCACCAAAATTTCTTCGGATTCAATTTGGTACAAAATACTTTATTGTTGTGATATGACAAAATGCCATGTATTTAACATGCAAGTGAATACATGCTTGCTGTTTCTGGATGACCTTCTGGAATCAGTCTAAGACACTGGGGAGAGTCTGGTTTATCCCTATTTTACCTGAACTGCTTTTTCAAGCCCTAATTATTAAACAAACTTTAGTATATCCTTAGAGGATGCAATTTCGCATAGAATAACCCTAAGTGATAATTTTTACTGAGCTTTTGACTACCAACAATTCTAAATGGAAAGCCAAAAAACCCCGCAAGCCCAACCCTTGTTTAAACATTTGTATTTTAACAGCCCTAGGAAAAAGCTTATCAATACTGCAAAAATAAAATAATGCCCAGAATACAAGGTGGAGTAGCATAACTCTGAACTGGAAATGTTCGAGACATAACCACATTCCATAGCTACAGTGCAGAAACCAGTATTTAGCCCTGATAGAAGACAGTTCTTGGAAGGGCAAGAAAGATGGAATAATAGCAGGGCAAAAGGACAGGACAATGCATCCCCTCTCCCTCACTGTGCCCCAAAGCAGCTCATTGTGCCTCAGTACTTCAGATACCTGCCCTCCTGGATCTTAAGGGCCTCTAGTTTTGCAGTCTCTCTGGAAACAATTTTTCTACCTTTTCATTGTCTGTCTTTACTATTGGAAGAGTTTTCATTAACAAATTTGTTACCTGTGAGCTCTTTCTTCCTGTCCTGACACTCCCAGAGATGGAGAACAAGTTTGCTTTCCCCTCTGCCTCTTACCTGTTTGAACACTGTTATTCGTATGAGTAGCAGTGACGAAAGGTAAATCCAGTTTTTTGCTCTGAATCTTTTACAACCATTAAATGTGCTGTTAAGGTGCTCAGGTAGCTTCAGGCGTCACTTGGAGCAGACACCAAGAAGACAGCACCAGAGAGACTTTCTTTACAGAAGTATGAGCAGAGTAACATACAGCATGGTAACAGTCAGGGCCAGCTATATGAACTGACACTGTGTAGCAGGGAGCAAGAAACTCAGGAAAATGTCTATGATGTTGTCTATTGGGACAGCAATTTTTGTGAGAGCATTGTAAGTCTGTAGCCTCTACTGAGTGTTTCTCCAACATTAACCTAAATAGTGTTAATCTACTTCAACTAGAGGTCACACAAGTTATGGGATAGTGCTTCTCCTGAGTTTGAAGTTTGAGGTTTTCTCGACCTGAGACGGCACGTTGCCTCTTTTAACACTGCTCTATGTATTCATGTTCTTTGGCGGTGTTGCAATTACATAAAGCATGTGCTTTTTGATGTAAGTTAAATGCAAAGCTTGTAATCTTATAACGCTGCAAAGTCCTTTCTTCTAAGCATTAGTGACCAAGAAATGCACATAAAAGAAGGAGACACCTAGAAGTACTTTGATGTCAGATAGTCTTGTTGGCTTTGTTTCATTTTAACTTAGTTTGTCTGGCACCATTAAAGGGACTATCCTCCTTTTGGCTGAGATTTATCTTACCTGAATGCAAGTGTTTAGGATGTAAATTCAACCAGGGGTTTGGTCTAGGCTCTGAGACAGGCATGGCCACAATTCATTTTGGTTGTTTTCAGCAGCAGGTCTAAGGTGACATGTCCCACCCGAGAAGCACTCTCCTCCCTTCTTTTCACCACACCTACGATTTAAGATGATCTTTTCAGATAGAAAAGAAGCACTTTTGAAAAATCACCTTGAGATGGCATAGAATGAATCTACACTGTTTTGGAAAAAGGTAATTTTAACTCCAAGACATTTGAAAGCTAGTGCTGTAATGCAGTTAGCCTTGACTATGGCTAGGCCTATTTTAAATCACAAGCTTTAATAATGATTCTCACCATAATTTTTTATTTTCCTTACTGGTGCTGCAGGTTTCATGACTTGCTCATGAGAAGTTAGCGTTTTTTTTCTCTTGCTCAACAGTCTGTGTCGATAGGCCATTTAAAAACATTTGCTTAGCTTGTGTTAGTTATGGTATCTCTTGGACAGCATTCGCTTGAGATAAATAAAATGTGGGCAGTTTACACAGATTAAAAACATGTGATTTGAAACAAACATGCATTTAAGGAAAGGAAACATTTGGAACTTGTTAGCTTTGTGAGCATTTCTTGCAAATAGATGTAATTCTAATGGTCTTGAGGATCTATGCAAAGAAAAGTAGGACTTTATCTTCCTTGACCTCTGAAGCAGAATGATTGGCAAGTATTGGGACTTAATTTGTTGGAAAACAAGTGATCTCATGGTTTAAATGGCTTTGTCAGTGAGTGTAGTAAGAATTATGAAGACGCAAATCACAGGATATGAAAGAAATTTGGTTCCACATCGTTTGGTTATCATAAATGTTTTCAGTAATGCATTTACTCTAGCATTCTCTGTGCTGATGCACAGTAACATCTGTTGGTCAGAGAAGTCCAATTTTTAATAATTGTCTTGACAAGGCACAAAAAGATCAAGTAGCTTGCTCAAGGTCACACAGAGAGTGAGATTTAGTTTGTGTTTGCAAAGAAATACTGCCTGGATCCCAGCCTTCTATTTAGCTGGTAGAGCTTGTATTCTCCTTAATATGTAGAACTTGTTCCATATTGCACATGATTAAAGTGCTTATGGCTACAGCTTCAAGAAATGCTGTTATTTGAGTTGGAACCTGAGGCACTTCTATTCGGAGTGCCAATTAAAGATATTATATAGAAAAGTAAACAAAGCATGATTTTGTAATATATATCTCTAATCATATGGGAAAGCTAAGCCTGCAGCTGCTAACAGCATAATAACTAATACGCAGTATTCTAATCCAGCTGCACTAAAACATTTTTACATTTTTTTCACTCAACCAGGGACAGAAAAAAAAGTCTTCATAACTTCTTTAACGCAATCTGTTATTTAAGAGATTTAAATCTCTTTAAATCTCATCTCTTAAATTTGTTGTTTACTTATAGAAGGATGTTTCACTTTGAAGTCTTTCTGTAATTAGAAATAGTTCTCTGTGAAGAATGCTTTGGGAATTAAAAAAAAAATTATTTTTTAAGATGGAATCTGTGTCTGTGGGGATAATAGTCTTCTAATAAAAATTTAGGCACGCAATGCTGCAAAATCTAACATTTGTTTGATATTCATTGCCATTACAACTTGTTTGGCAAAATCGTTGCTCAGGAGTCTAGTGCATTGACACAAATGTTTAATACCTGTGTTAAAGTCATGAAAGCATTCAAATGGACTTTACAGTTCAGATTAGGGTCCCTTTTACTGTCCTCTGGCTCCAGTGTTGGCTGTAAGCAAATGCAAGGAATGAGGAGGAGCAGGACAAACGCTCATTGAAGCAGCCCCAATCCCTCTGTTCTCTCCCAGCTCCAGCTGCCTTGGCAGCTCAGATTTCCTGAGTTGTTGTGGGTATATTTTGTTATCTACAGTGGCAATCTCCAGTATGTGGCACGCCTTCTCTTGTGACGATGGCTCCTGGCTCTGCATGGTGGAAGAAACCAGGCATAGCTGAACCTTTCTTCATGTTGCCAGAGCTGTAGGCTCACCAGTGTTTTTCAGGATAAATGCTCCTAACCTATCCTGCACATCTCTGCAATGATGCTCTCAATTTTCCTCAATTTCCTCAATTTAAATAACATTTTAAAATGTTATTTACAGACTTATCCCAGAGGTCATTTCATGCTTTCTGGCTTGCTTTGTTTACAGTGCAGCCTTCGGGTCTGTGTAGAGTGATTGTCATTTGGAAACCCCACAACACACTTGAGTTTGCTGCCTAGGCAGTAATATCTAGACCATAACAGAAGGAAGATTCCCTTTTTAGTTATATTTGATTAACTGATTTTCACTGTTTTAGTGTCCATAATTAGTTGTATTTTAATCTCCTTAATTAAAAGCTAGTATGCAATGAGATCTTGAGTTCTCAAATACTACAGTGATAGGACTGAAAGAAATGTAGGTATTTTTACTATACTCATATTCCAAATAAAAAAAACTCTGGTACTCTGGTGTGGTTCTGTGTACGACATCAATTCCTGGTCCCTAAAATTGTGGCAAATATATCAGAAAAATTAATGTACAGTGGAAGTTTCAGTAAAAAATATCTGTTACAGTCATGAAGCTTATTCTGTGTAAATCACTTTCTTAGAATAGAAAATGAGAAATAATATTTAATTGTTTTAATTTTAAGGATAGTGTTGGCAGACTCCCTCAACGTTCTCTGAACTGTTCAGCTTCATCAGATTTCAGGTTGTGGGGAGGGATTGGGCACTAGTGCCAAAGAAATTGGCAGAAGTAACCCCTAGCTGCCTCAAGCATTCATTGTCCAGTTGTGCCTGATCACACAATTTACCAGTGTTTTTCCCTATAAGTACACACAGAGGGTAATGTTATAGGTTGAGGCATGCAAGGGGGATGGGTGATAGGGGCTGCTTAATGCAGCACTGCCAGTGGAGAGATGTGTGTGTAAACGGGGCCTTGGCATCACAGAACGTGTTTTTAGAAATGTTGCCTGCTTCACTTTATCCATTTATACGCTTGGATGCTGAAAAAATAGATGCAAAAGGACTGTAAGAGCCTTACATCAGGGAGGATGAGAAGGGAAGAAGGTATGGTGTTAAGTATGGCTAAGCAAGGTGATTGGCTCAAGCAGTACAATGCAAGAAGACTCTGGTCAGAACTCTCCTGAGACAGTCAGCTAGCCAAAAAGAAAATCTGTTGTACTTTTGGTAACAAATAGTACTGCCAATCTGAAGCATTCCAAAATAATGAATCAGGTCCCAGAAATCATAAGATTAGGAAGAAAAGGAGAATTTTTAGAAACAGCACATAGTTGGAGCTGTTTTTTGAGTCTTTACTGTATGTTATGGATGTATTTTCAGTTTTCTTCCATACCCTTGAGAAAAAGCAGATACTCTTTTAAAAACTCAGATTTTCATCAGGTAACATGACTTGAAGAACTTGGGCTTTGTGGAAACCCCTGGATATCAGAAACTTTGATAATACATTCAAAAGATTTAACAATAATGAATAAAAGAACGTCAAAGTGAAGCAGAAAGGCTTCAGAAAGGTTAAAGTGCCTCTCTTAGTGAGTTGACTTGTGTTGTTACTGAAATTAAAGTGAGGCTGGCCAGATGAGAAGAGATTGCAAAGATTTTGTTGATTAACCTTTTGCAGGGAACATCTCATTTTTCCCGGTAAAACAGAACAGACTCCAAAGAATAAAATGTGATGATTTAGAAAATGCTCAAAGGAGAAGCAATGACAGGATTTATGGCATTCCTAAAAATGCCGAAAATAACAAAAATGTGGGAATGTTCATCTGTCACTTACACAATCCTTGCATTTTTATAGTATTATATGAAGAGCTTATAGGGCAGGAGCACAAACATCTCCAGATCCAGCTAAGATATGTAGTTTTCTGTTTTCAGAATTATCAAACTCAGCAATATATTTTTTTTTTTTACAGACAGCCTGGAAGAACAATGAAGAGCTGCATAAGAATAAAATTGTCTATTTTGATGACAATTACTACCCTGAAGTTCAGAAAATTTGGAGGCACGTTGGAGCTAAGCAAAACCAGCTTAGGAAAAGGGGTAAGGTTGTTTATTTCATAATCCCCCCCAACTAGGATGGGAATTATTATACAAGAACAAAAGGTCCCGGGGAAGTACTGCCAACACTTGACGGCTCACGCATTGTGATCCTTGAAACAGAAGCAGCAGAAGGATTAAACTTCTGATCTGCAGTAATTAGACCACTTTTAACGTTAAAGCAAATTCACCTGGTTTTGCAGAGGCAGGATGTCTACGATACCTCAGGACTGCAGTAAGGAAGAAGTAGAAAGAAGTGAATTATGAAATTCAGAAATGTTCTGCTATGTTCAAGGAACGAAAAGGATGCCCAGGGCAGGATGTGCCAAGCTGCCTTTTCTGGGAGGCAGTGTTCCTGCATCCATGCCATTGGAGGAGCCCCCAGCAAACTTCAGGCTGTTTGGAGTTGTATATTATCTGTCATTGAGCTCAAGGGCCCACTTAGGTAGATGGGGATCAGCTTAGAGAAATACTATCTCCTGTGGAAGGAGTAAGAAGGGGAAATTCAGAATGTAAAATCTCTTTTTCTAGTGAGTATGAGAACACTTCTCTCTAGCCATACTATTCCCTTGCAGGCTGACTATGTTGGGCTTTAGAACAAAATCTTTGGGTCATGAAGCCACACTGATGCAGTGGATAACAAGCTTTATAAACACTGTGTTCTGCACTGTGCTACCACAGCAGATTTAATAGCCAGATGGTAGGGAGTGGTATTTTGGATAGTAGGAAGGGAAGTAACTGACAGCATGGAGGTATTAAAAGATGAGGGTTTATATTGGGTAAGATGTGCAAGGAGCTACTGATAAGAGAAGGGGAAATAAGCAAAGGAAAATATGGGCTGAATAACTCAGCCCCAGCTATTTTAGATTTACATTCTTCCTCTATTTCTTATTCTGAAAAACCAAGAAGCAAAATTCAGTAAAATATATTACAACATTCTGAGCTGCTTTCTTTTTCCTTCATATTCTTTTATTACAAAGCGAAAGTTGTTCAGGGAACTTTCTGGGAAGTCAATTCTTTGCCTAATTTGCTGTTAAAAATAGTGGTTGTAACTCTCAGCCTACTAATCTCCCTGAAGCCAGGCAGATTTTCTGCCCAAATGCATCTGAGCTCATGGACAAGAGATTTAAGTTATTTGTTGATCCTAGCTGAGAGTTTTTTGCCAGGTCAGGATGGCTCTATACCCAGAAAAAAACTAATTTAATGATAGCTATGTTGTTACACTGCACTGGATACATTTGTATTGCTATTTCAATAAGTTAAATCTGAAACTAAGGAGTTGCCTCTTTTCCCCTCAAGTTTCCTCTTTCTTAATGCCTTTGCCTGCAGAGGTAGGTCCGTACCTACCCCTTAACAAACCCCACAGCCCTTCTGTCCATGCAGGAAAGCAGCTATGGTGCTTTTTGTACTTTACATTAATTTCTTTTTGAGAATGTTACTATGAATATATAGATTCATAAAAGATTTTGTGACTCAGTAATGAAGCACAAGTATTGATAATTAAAGAGAGTGAACTTGAATCTTTGTGGGGCTGTGGTGAAAGACGCTTTGGATAATATTCACATTTAAACAGCTTAAAGGGCTGGACATCCCAAAGCTGCTACAGCATTAAGTGCTGATTAAACTCTCCAAGAGCTGACTTTTAAAACTCAGATGCCAGGAAAGGAGAAAACACGTGAGATTTAGGCAGCAGGTTGTGGGCTAAAGGTTCTGAAAGTCTTCAGCCATGCTGTAATTATTTACAGTGGCATGAACTCCAAATTATCTATGCACTAAGCTGAAGACACAGCCAAGCAGCCATAGGGACTTTAGGGCTGACTAAATTCAGCTTTGTTCAAATATAGCTAATACAAGCAACACATCTGCTGATGGTTAAGGAAGCCTCAGTGTGGCTGGAAGACAATATATTGTAAATTGTATGAGCAAATTATTGTTGGCTCTGTCTGTTACTATGACAGTAATGGTGTGTAAAATATGAAGCTCTAGCCAAGGTCGGGATGGATGGTATCTCACTGAGTAAGATGCTAGGGTATAGCTTTCAGTGTCATTCTGTTCAAATATAAATTCATGCTCACCATGCTGTTTAATGTGGCACAGTTTAGGTCTCTGAAGACAGAAGAGAAAACCGTGCTGGGGTTAACTCTCAGTTGACTTATCTTAAGATAAGAATAGATGCAAGTAATCCCAAATAGATAACTGTTTCATATGGAATATTTACTCCTGATCTGTACAGTCTTGTCATAACAGGGCAAAATGTACAGAGGCATTCTGCTTATGTGAATTTAACAGATGACATAACTTATTGGTGCTAAGATTTGCGTGTATCTGAACTGTCAGAAATATGAGATAATCCTTCTTTCTTACTTAAGTTGACCTTTTTCTCTAGAAAATATTTTAACCGCAATTTCCATTACAGTTCTGCTTTAGATATTAAGTACACACACAAAAAAAAATCTTAAAAAAGCTTTCTCATCCCCTCTCCAAACCTGAAAACACTTTGCATCCTGGGACACATCAGGTGGAAAAGTAAATAAAGAAGTGGGAAGGAGGTAAGCTGGCTGCTAGTTGGGAAGAGTGTAATAAGTAACATTCTTAGCACCCCAACTGAGAATTGTCAAACATACTTGACCTAAATTGCTCCATAAATTATTGACCTTACTTGGGAAGATATGCTCAGTTGCTTTTAATTTCAATACCACAGCCTAACAGTCATTTCAGTTTATTTTCAACTGTAATAAGTTTGGTAACACATTCAAGGAAACCAGAGCAGAAGGGTGAAAGCTCAAACAACTTGATCACATAAATGTTTTCATTCTGAAGCCATTATTTATGGTAATCTGATGAATATTTTGGGTGGCATATTCACCCTGCACAGGACTTCCTTGCAGTCCACAGAGTTGCATGAGATAGGGTTGAATTTGGCAGTAGGTTTATGCAGGCACTCTCATTATAGGCTCTGGTTAGCCTCCAACCTCAGAAAGGCTACAGAAAAACTAAATAAAAAAAAAAAACAAACCCAGCAACCAAACAAATAATTTAACAAAATTATGCTCCCTGTAAAGAGGAACTGTTGTGTTAGATATGTTCGGGGTGGCCTCTTCTATTCTCACCTTGGGAGAAGCACCTGTAGTCCCTTCAGGCCAGAGTGGTAAGACCCAGAGCCCAGCTCTAATCCATTATTTTATGGCTGTTTACACTACTTTTCCCAAAATTATAATGTCAGATGGACGAGTTATAAAACACTTCTCTGTAGGATTTTCTGTTGGCTTCCCAGTATAGTTTTTGTTACCAAACTGGATGTCTAAACTTCACCTGCCTGACAGCCCTGTGCACAGCAGAGAGAGCGCTAGTGAACTGTACACTGCTGCAGGACTGGAGACCAGGGGCCATGCAATATATAATGTAGTTATGGTGGTGCTTGTCATCACTTGCCTGAGTGTCTTCGTGGGTGTCTTAGTAAAACCATGAGAAAGGAGGTGCAGAGGGAAACAAGCAGTCTCCAGTCCTCAGAAAGAAATGTATTCCTAACAGTGGTCCCATTTTCTCTTCAGATGTGGAAGATGTCCTCATCAGCATCTTCTGCTCTTTGCTTTTATTTAACTCAAGCCCTCTCAGTCACCAGGTCGTTCTTCCAGCCCAGTGCCTGAATCACCAGGCAGGGCCAGGGCTGTCTGTGATTTACTGCACAGTATCTCAACAGGTTGTAAATATAGGCTTGTTTATTCAAGAGAAATGAAATAGAAGACAATGAATAAAGTCCATTGGTTTTGGTTTAAGAAAATAAGCCTGGTAAGATGTATTTGAAGACTAGATTTTTGTCTGTGTTGATATTTAAAAAGTTGCATGGATGCCAGAGTTCCAGGTATTTTTTTAGGATAAGTTCATGAATTCTTCAGATGCGACTTTGAAGCTTTTCCCAACCTTTTGAGAGCATAAGTAATAAAATTGGGTGGGTTCGGTGCCTCAGATGGAATCTCCTAGACGTAAAATCCATCTAGTAAGGTGTTTCATATTTTCTAGAAGCCAAAATCGTGCAAACTGCAGCCCAAACTACGAGGTGCTTGTTAAGCGTAGGCAGAAAACAGTGTCAAATGTTCTTTAGGCTGCCTTTCATAATCACCCGTTGGCTCCACTCCTGCAGGACCTCCTACAAGGAGGTCCTGGCCATGTTTTAAAATAATACATTTATCCATAGGCAGCAAAGACTACAGCTGCAGCCTGCTGTTTGTGTGAGATTTAAACACAAATGGAAAGGTCTTTTAACTTCCCTGAATTCCTCATTAAACTTCTAGTGTGATTTTCTACTTCAGCAGAGAGCAGCAGGCCAACAAAGAAGTGCTGGAAGAGATTGGCATTGTATGCTCCTTCCTGAAATATGGCAAACCAAGAAATAAAACAGAATGTCCAAACTAGAAAAAGTTGGAAAATTATTTTCACCGCTAGCTATTGAGGGTGGGGATTCTGCAGAGAGGGCTCTCCTGCAAGGGGCTGCTGGTGAGAAGTTCAAGGAAAGACTGTAGCGTTGCAATACTGGATGTCTTTGTGGAAGCTGTTGGCTTAAAAAAAAAAAAAAAAGGGGGGGGAGGGGTTGTATTGCTGTCTTTTTTCGAGCTGGACTCTCCCCTTTTCAGATCTCTATTTCCCCCATTCAGATCTCTGGGAGCTCAGAGAAGACAGGATAGAGATGTCAGGGCTGGATATCTGTGGGTATGATTATGAACAGGTTTATTTGTCCAAGGAATAATGAAAACCAATGGCCTGAAACTGAAGCAAGACAAAGTCATGTTGGAAGTAAGACACAAGTTTTTAACAGGGAAAAGATTAGCTGCTGGAAAATACTGCTGTGGGGAATGTTAGTGTCTCCGTCTCTGGACATCTTCAAACCAGAGCAGAGCCCCAGTGCTACAGTTGTGTGCTGTCTGGCTCTGCCAGTCTCAGAAGGGCCCAGCACAGGTTTAACTGGGTGGGATTTAATGCATTGGGAGTGCTGGCTACGTGAGCTGGTTCCAGTGCATCCCCCTTGCCTTCTGAATGTAAGGCACTTCATAAGGAAAGTAAATATTGAAATTCAGACCATTTGAGATTGACAGGTTCAGCTCTATTACATATTTGCTTTTACTAGATATGTAATGATGTAGTTAAAACGTGTAGTAAATAGTTCTATTTACAGTCTGCTGAGGTGTGTGAGCCTTGAAAGCAGTTTCTCTTTACCTGATTTATAGCATTTCCTAAGGCAAATGTAGTCAATTTTGTCATGATTCTTATCACTTGTGCCAGAGCATAGCAAGTTTGCTACCTGTTCCTTGTGAAGTGGTGGTCCATCAGCTGAACGAAGCAGCTGTGGATCTGCTGTGCTGAGGTGCACTGTGAAGTGCCAGGTGACACTTTCAGTTGTACCAGAATGGAGGGGGCTGGGCACTGAGTATTAATTATATCAAAAAGTTCAGAGTCAGACTGGCAGTGAATATTTGTTGCTAACACATGACCAGAAGCATTTTACGTGTGGAAAACGCCTTCTGTTTTCCAGTTTGAAATCCAAAGATCTGAGTTTGCCATTCTCACGGTTTTTGTTCTGAGACAAGTCCAGGGGCTCCAAAGGGGCCAGAGTTGCATGTGGCGTGAGTGACAGCTGGAAGAGTCAGCCCTGCTACTGGAGAAAATAATTAGGGAGATAATTAGGAAAAAGAGACATGCATGTGCTGAAAGCAGCTGGAATGAGAAAGCAGTTTTTCTCCTAACATCCCTTAAGAGAAACCTGTGGCCGTATCCCTGCCTTGGAGGTGAAATTTATAAGTGTGCTCAGCTTTATTTATTGGTACATTGTGTCTTTTCCACCACTTCATTGCTCAAAAGAAATGTCTTAGCACTAGTGCTTAGAGCACAGAAATGTCATCTCTTCTGCCAAGGTTGATAGCATTATTTAGAGCTATAATATTTGGAATATCTGGGGTCCTGCTGATGCTTTTACAGTGGCAGCCACAGACAGTGTTGCATGAGCTGGTGATAACTTCATGTCTGAAAATTTTTATTTAAAATCCCACAGTCTCCATGTGCTCTTGCACAAATCTGTTTTGCTATATAAATCTTTTTTTTTAAGGATTAAGTCATCGGGTGTTCCCCTGACCTTGGAAAGGCTGTGAGAGTTAAGTGGCTTAATAAGGATTTTAGGGTCAAAATGATAATTTTATTGTGGAGTTAGGAAAGAGAAACGAGTTGTGGCTGGGAGTATTTCTCCTACAGTGGACAGGCAGCTACTGAGCCTGAAAAGTTTGTGCTGCTATTGAAATGCTTTTATTTGTGGAGGAGAGAAATAGAACCAGCAGTGGTTACCCATTTCAAAAACGTAAATGAAAGAAAGCATCGTACGTGGCAAATTGTCACTGTGCAGCAAATAACTGAAAGGGAAGAGATCTGGAGGGCTTCACCTGGCCTTGATATATTGGTGTCCCAGAAGTGAGATCTGTGTGGGAAATGGTGATGGGACACTTATGTGAAGGGGGAACTGGTGCTGTGGCTTCAGCAGATGCACCAGTCAGAAGGGAAGGGAAATTCAGCCATGTAGCTGAGGACATTACTGAAGGAGGTTTGGAAAACAGAGGTTGTAATCAAACTGTACCACTGAAAGGTGCTGTGGCAGGAGCTGGACTGTAGGTGTAGGGTAAAAGGAGCAGGAGTTAAAGTGCCGTGTGTGATTGAATGTCTGCTGGCATAGTTATGCTCCACCTTCACGTTCAGAGTCAGTGGCATAAAGCATTCATCACATCCCAATCTGAAAAAGTGTAGAGAGCTTCTGTGCTTTGGTAAGCATTTATGACAGGTTGTCCTAGTGGCTAAGCACATTTCAGTGGTGAATGAAGAGATCCCTGTGTACATTGGCCGCTTATCAGTTTAAATTTGTAAAACGCTTTGGAATCCTTCAGGGCAAAAGGCCATGCAATGTGAGGCCATTATCATGTTTGCTAAGAAAGCTGGGTTTGGTGCCAAAAATGACAAAATCTCCTTTAAGCTTTGAAAGTCTGTAGCTAGAATCCGCCTTAAAATAGAGCAGGCACAAAGCGAAATGGGACTTACCAGTAATTTTAGTGTTGCCTTGGCTCTGCCTCTTCCTGCTGTAGGCAATGTTGATCCTATTCCTTTTCACCTTCTTCCTCTGGGTTCTCCAAAGTCCGTGGCTATAATCATGAGGTGGACTTGGCAGCGGTGTGTAGGACCTGGAATGTGTTTTTCCAGCAGCCGTGTCTGGATTTGTGGCTGACTTCTTTGGCTGACGCCACTGCTGGCTCTGCTGGCAGACAGATCTTCTTGGGGGCTGTTGTGGGTTCACAGCGCTGTCAGCTCACTTCGTGTTCTGACCTGGATGCCATTTTCCTTGAATCACACTTTTTTTTTTTTTTGGAAGACCACGTTTGTGGACAAAAATCCTAATATGAAAACACATGATATGGCAAAAATCTTTCCATAGTTCAGGGTTCTTGTAAATGTTTCCACGTGAACCAAGAGGAAATTTGCACATTTGCTCAGAAAAGTAACTCCTGCTGCAGACGTGGTCATTTCCAAATGAAGCTGTTTGGCTGGGGAAATTCTGTGGGAATTTATGTCTCTTGTATTGTGGCAAATCCCCATTCCCATGACAAAAAATGCCCCAATAGTGCCCTTCATGGAAATAAGACCCTGATCTGCAAAGGTATTTATGTGACTAACTGTCATGTAGGTGCCTCATTTCCACTGACTCATATGAAGAGCACTAACTACTTTTAAGGCTGTGGGTTTATACTGTGCGTGCAGCCAAGTCCAGCAGGTCGTGTTGCTGATGCCAACTTGGCAGGAAGGATGCTAATTCAGTCCTGGATTTCCATCTGATTGCTCATTAGCTGACTAATTGCTGCAGGAGTTTTGGTGGATTGCTGTAAGCAGTTTCACCAGGGGATGGATAATATCCATTCATTGTCAACTGAAAGAACTCCGCTAAATCCTGATGAGAGGTGCGGGTTTTTTTTTTTTTTCTTTCTCTAAGATTTTGAAATGTATGTTCAGTGATCCTTTCAGATCTTTCGGTTTGGAAAAGAAGCCTCTCACCTTTAGAAATGCTCAGATTAGAAAACGTTGGGAGCTCTAACCTTGGTAGCTGTATTGAGGCAATAGTTCTCCACATGTGTTAAAAATGTCTTTAGGGAAATATGATTTCCCCTCTTATGTTAGATATTCCTATAAGCATTGTACATTTTGTTGTCTGTGCTCCTTAGATGAAGCTGTGAGCGCGCTCAAGGCCACATTGGCACATCAGCAAAGTGCACGTGGCTGATACCACCATGTGACTGTGGGCCATGGCTTCCCCACTGTCCATACAGCAGAGGCACTGATTTACTCCTGGGCTTTTCTTCTTAAACAAGAAAGCTCTTGGTACAAGCTCCTTTCCTACATTGCTGAGCAGCTAATTGACATGCATTGAAGTCAACACCTCGATGTCCTTTACATGGTTGATCTTGAGTCTAATTATTTCCAAAACGGATATATATGTAGGACATGGCTTTGGTGGAGAACTTTCCCTGGAGTCTGTCTTGAGTACATTTTTATCTTTTGCACCTTCTAATCCATCTCTAAAATGCAGAAGTAAGACTAAAATGGAATTAGTAAATAACGATACGGCTTTGTGCAAGAGTAGTGGGAATATCAAGTTCCTCTTTTGAAAATGAATGGGAATTCCAGCTTTTTAACAGGGAACATTTTTTTCTTGTTATGACAGGATAGCTGAGCAGCAAAGGAGGGGTACAAAATAACATTTATTGAAGGAAAATGTGTATCCCTGACCTCTAGATTAAAACCACAGTGATTTATATGTTTATTAAGTAGAGACATGAGAATGAAATAGCGGAGGACGGTGGTTTTCTGCTAGTAATTCCAAGCTTGTACGCTTTCTAAACAGTGTTTTGTTTTTTTTTTTTAAATATGCAGTGCAATGCAGTTTTATTCATGTTAGAGATATCTGACAGAAAATACCTTCAGGAAGTTTTTATGAGGAAATTACACTTAAGCGTAGTGCATTGTTTGCTTTACCATTTTAGACAAATCAGGTTATGTGACATAAATGACTAACTCAATTGAATGAGCCATCACTTGTGGTTTTTTTTTTTTTTTTCCCGGTGATTTACCCTGTTTGCTCTCAAAGATACTAAGAACAATAAGGCTTCTGGGTGCTTTCCTTCAGATGCTTCTCTCCAGTTAAGAAATCTCCTGGTTAAGCATTTCCCTTAGTGTTTTCGTTGTGTGTATTTGAAGTTGCACCTTCTTGTTCCAGCCTGGTTATTTATTCCTTTCATTGGTGTTTACACTTTTCAGATACTTGAAGTGGTTAACATATGGTTGTTGGACATTGTACAGACAATCAAACATCATTCCTTTAGTCTCTTCTCATAAATCAGTTCCTCCAGCTGTCCAGTCTTTTTTTTTCTTTTTTCTTTTTTTTTGTGTAGCCATTGTTTTGTGTATCTCTTTTTTATGCTGAGGTACCCGGAACCGTGCAGAGATTCCTACATATAATCTCCTCAGAGGGAGGCTGAGTTTCTTCTCCGGTACAGTATCAGCTTCGTTGCTCTTGATGGGCTTCTTTGCTGTTATTAAGGATGTCCACGAGGGACGTTCTGTAAATTCCACAGAAAGTTTGTTACATTATTTACAAACAATCCTGCTAGAAGGCTTTTCTTGTTTCCCAGCCTGCATAATTTTGATTATTCAGGTTTCTCAGAAGGATTAAGACTTTCCTCATTGCTACTTTAAATGACAACACTGATGAAATACGGGATCGGGACTTGGGTGCACCTGTTCCTTGCAACAAAAAGAAGACATAAATGATGAAAAAAATATGGTGACCGTGTGGCCTGTCATTGTTAATCTAGTTCTCTAGTCACAAAATATCTGAGCAGCCTCCATCAGAGCTCTTGAGAATGACTGCCTGGGAGGGAAATGATGACAAGAAGAAGTACTATTAATTCATCAAGGAAAGCTTTATCCATGCTGCAGTCCCAGCTGCGTGTAAAGTTGGTTGCAGCAGTGCTGTGCTGTTTTGCACCAGCTGAAGGTCTACAGTCTGTACAGACTGACTTTGTGGGAAAAAAAACAGAATTGTGGTGAAAATTTAGTCGCAGCCCCTCGGCATTTGTACCCAGAGTTTCCTTTCACCTAACTATGTTTCACATGTAAAACACTATCAGTTCAAAACTGTCCTATCAGATAAAAATAGCAATGAAGATGCAAAGCCTGCAAAGCTGCCCTGGAAATGCTGTAAGAAGTTATTCATTTTTAAGTTGCATTTAGAATGCTTATTTTTTTTTTTACCTCCTGGCTATAAGTACATTGCAAATGACTTGTGGTTTTATTGTACTTCAAACCCATGTTCTAGATAGTTTCAGGAAATGCAGGAAGAGATCATGCAGAAAATGCTACCCAAGTCTAGAAAGTGTTTAGTGGTCTGGGAAATCATCCAGACTGGATATTCTAAGCAAACTATAGCACATGTTTTGAAAGTCTCACAAGTATTCCAGTTCCCATGGAAGTGTGAGCATTTACTGAAAATGTAGTACAGACATGCACATAGGTCATGCTTATCAAAAAAAGAGTGTACAAGCAAATTCATTTTTAAAAGTAAGAAATTTCTAATTGTTAAGCTGTTGTTACTGAAGAAATCAGGTGTTAGGTAATTGTGTGCCATACTTTCTGCCATTTGCTCCTCATAAGTGACCTAATTGTAGCATCCTCAGTGTGAATGAGTCTGGTAACAAGAAAATGTTTCTCTGGTTAAGTATTGAGAAAATATATAAGAAGTGCCTGATAGCTCAGACAAAGGTACCATGGGTAAGAGTAGCATGTCTCCTCTTTGGCTGACCATCTATCAAACATGAACAAGGCTATCAGATATGCCAAGAGTGTGCACCAACATCCTCCCCAGTGTTACCTAGAAGGCAATACAGATCTTATAGTCTAAACCCTAGTGATGGTAGAAAATAGTTCTCCTTCCTTTCCTAAATCAAACCCCAAAATACAATTTAATTAGAAAAAGAATCCCGTGCTATTTACCATCTAAACTAAAATTAATAACCTTAATAGTTGTCTTATGCCACACAGACTATATTTTTCCAAAACCCTCTTCCAGTCAGCCTCACTGTGGGGTTCTTTGGGGAAATAGTGATTTACAAGTCACCTCAAAATCATTAAAATCAGACTCTGGGGAGCAAAGGGAGGAAAGAAAACTTCAGAATCAATAATTTCTTACTTAACTGTCCTGTATCTAATATGATTCTTCCTTATTTAACATGATGTCCCATCATCTGAGTGACGGATTTGTTTGTTTTTAAGATGACACTTAAAAAAACTGTGTAGAAGATTATTTCATACTACTCAAATTGTTTTTAACTCACAGCTCAGAGTGTATGTTTCTGTATATTGTGAATTGTATATGTACATACGACAATATAATTATATGTTTCATTTTTCAAATATATTTCTGTTTTGGTAAGCCTATGCCAATACTGAATTCTTCTATCTCTACTGAAATCCATAGTTGGAGATGGCAGATAAACTAAGAGTTAAAGCATCTTCTAATTAACAAGGAACTTTTTCTAGGATAGCAGTATCTAGTGGTAGATATCTCACTAAACATTAATGCTCTACTAGTTCTTTCTGTGCTTGGTGCATCTTGAATGTTAGTCTGTGTTGTTGGTCGGCTGAACTGTCCCAGGTTTTATACATT
This sequence comes from Penelope pileata, assembly GCA_013396635.1. NCBI lineage: Eukaryota > Metazoa > Chordata > Aves > Galliformes > Cracidae > Penelope > Penelope pileata. The sequence continues at coordinate 1,210,986 of WBMW01000664.1, forward strand.
GAGATTGAAGAAAAAATTGAAACAAGAGATTTAAACTAAGCAGAGTGAAACAAGGTGGGAAAGCATTTTCTATCCTAAAACTCCTAAGGAGACTACTCCATATAATATATTGCAAGTTTTCATCATCACACTAAAAGGAGTCAGAAGAGGAATTTGTGAGAATGTAAAAATAAAATAATTAGAAGAAGAAACAGTTTATTTCATGAACATCTCTGCCAAGTGCAGTCCTTCCTATAACGTACGTTGTAATAACTATTCCAGGTGATTTTTGCCTGCCAGGAGAGAGGTGTTTCCTAGGAGTGTGCAACACGTTGAAGGCCTGAGCGACTCCCAGCAAGCGCAAGGGATGGATTCCAGGTGACTTTAATGCCTTCTCAATCCAGATCTAAGGCTTGCAGTTAGCCTAAGACTACAGTTAAATACGATGGTCCTGTGCTTAAATGCCCAGAACCACTATAGCAGCAGTGCCAGACTAGCAAGGCAAAAATGACTTTATAGATCTTCAGGCTGCTGTAAAACCATTATATACGAATCTTGGCTACCTGTGAGCTCAGAGTACATCTGGTAGCCAGAGAGGATGCAGTACTGAAAGTACATCCTCTAGCTGGAGAAGGGAGGGTGACATACAGCCGCTATTGCTGCTTTAGATTACCCAATATTCCACTTATATGGCGAACCACCAGGAGAGCAAGGCTGCTGGCTTTCTGGCTCTTCTGCACTGCTGAAGTGGCAAAAAGCAGCTGGAGCAGAGCTGAGAACTGAGCTGTACAGCTCATTTCATTTAGCGTGCTGTATTTTATTCCTGTTTCTGAGCTGTACAGCAAGTGGCAAAACTTTCAATTGGCTTTAATTACACAGAATATAACTAATCGCTCATCATGCATTAATTACCAACAGATTTTTGAAGACACTTCCTGATGTGAAATAGTTATGCAGTAGATGTGTGCTCTTATAAAAGGGATATTCCTCAGTAAGTTTATTTCTTGCAGTCTAGATTTGGTAGCATAAATTATGAAATGCTAAATTATTACTTAAAACAATATTTTAAAAGTCAAAGTTATGTAAGCTAATCCTACAGAAATATGTCTTCAATAATCAACTGGTATTTTTTTTAAAGTGCAATTAGAATCTTATTAAATCTAAATTAAAAGCTTACATGAAAAACAATTTAAAAATAGATACTGAAACCTAAGAATTCACACTCTTCAGTGTTTGCTCCTATTACAATACACACTTAAGAATTTCATAATTTTTTCCAGGTGGACAAAAACTAAAAGGGTTTAAATTTGTAGCTAGTTTCAGATTTTAAAGTAAATAGGCTATTTAAATGGAAGGACATCATTTGCTCTGTTGTACCCATATGAGAACATGTAATTTTGAACACATCATAGAAATAAGGCAGATAGATTAAAATTTTTAAGAAACTTTGTGCCATTTGAAGGGAGACTTGACTTTCATTTAAGACACTGAACTGGAGTTTTCCAGCACACAGATTCTGAGTCAACGATAGGCACAGGAAAGCAAATCTGAGGATGAGGTGGGAAGGCATTCGTTTTTTGCAAAAAGAATTAGAATAAAAAAACCTGTAGAAACCACAGGGTTTTAGGGTATAAAGTACAGTGAGTGATGCTGAGCTTGATGCCACAGGTTAAGCCCAGAGCCATGGTTTGCTCTTCTTGCTTTAATGGAAGGGCAAGTATCCCAGCTCTTAGTTATTGCTAAGCCAATTTTTGGTCAGTGCTTGCAAACTGAGCTGCTGTGAGGTTCTCTTACCATGCTGTTATATTTATGAATTGAAATTTGTTCTTAGCGTTCCTTCTACCATATCCACAGGGCAAAATAAGACATAGATGCAGGAAGAATCCCACAGAGAAAGCAGCAAGAAAGCGCAGCTTAGGAATTCTTTCTGAGAATTCATAGAGAGGTATAATATATGATTTTTAGTCACAGACTGTGCCTTTTGAGCTCAAATGTTCATTAGGTGATACTGTCCCATCCTAACAGGTACCTAACAGGATAACATAACAGCTATATGACAGGCATGATTTTATAGACTTTCATTCGCTGCTTAGTACTGTTCAGGCTTTCTGGAAGATTTTACCATCTTTACTATTATTCTGTGAGCACAGAAGTCTCTCAAATACCTGTTGTTCTCTAAGAACTGTCTTTGGGAACTCAAGGGGTGTTTGCTTGAGTTTTGATAGATGGAAGAAAATCAAGCTTACTAGAGCTTGGTATCTTCACGGCATTTCAGACAAGCTGAAGCAGGTTTTTTGAAAGTAAATTCCATCCACGGCTGCAGAATTGGATCATTTGCCGGCTTACAGCTTGTGAGATCTGTGGAGTGACTGGAACACAGTTTTCTTCTCTAGAAGATTGCCATTACAAAATGGCCTGAAGTGGTACTATATCGTCATCTCAATGACTAGTCGGTATCAATGAGGTGGATGATCCAGCAGCAATAAGAGGGAGGCATTTTAGACAAACACAGAATGCATCATTTGATTTTTCGTACCTGTTCTGTAACAACGTACCCTCACACCTCTACGTGCTAGCCACGTGCAAATACCTGTAAATGTATGTGGCTTATATGTCAATAGTCTTGGGGAATTACTCCTTTAGTTTAGATGGAGGAGAGGTGTATATCTGTTGAAACACGTGTAAGTAGCAATGCTTCTTCATAGGCATTTCTGTTACTGTCTCTGTAACAGAGGAATTCATGGTCGTGCAAGGAAAGTGAAATATTTTTCAGTCTCTAGCTGTGTAAACACTGATGTTCTACTTTTAAATAGCTTTTAGATATCTTTTGAATTTCTTAAACCTTTCATATACCCTATGGTTAAAACCCAAGGAAGTAAAAGGAGTTGATCAATTTCCAGGTCAGGTGTTGCAGTTTTAGCACTGTGTTTATAAGGAATGAGCAAAATGCTCCGGTTTCCCTTTCCTCGTCTTCATGCTAGCATAGACAACAGGTGACCGTGAGCTGCCTCCTCTGTTTTTGTGAGCTGCTGATTTGCAGGGTTTTATTGTTCATAAGCTGTAATATGAGAGGGCTATGAGAGAATGAGTCAGTCATTTTGATCTCTCTTGTGCATTTTACCCAGTGTGGATGTGTCAGCATTACAAAGGCTATCTGATGTCGGAACAGCTGAATTATTCAGGGATTTTTCAGGAGCTGAACAGAAATTCCTTCACTGACTAAATTATTAATCTTGTTCATTTACATATTTAAAGAATGATGAAATTAAAAGTGCAGCATGAATCCAGTAATTTATTTTTTTTCATATTTTTTCAACTGTAGATTTGATTCGGCTTCCTGATAGGCCTTTCTAACCGTATATTTTGTAGTCCATTCCCAGAATTTCCTGTGGTTTGAAATTCTTCTGCTGACATGAAAACAGTTGTGATTTGAAAAGCAGAACAGTGTTGAAACTGGTAATTCATAAAGCAGTTGAACTTATTAATATGGCTCAGAAACAGGATAGTAGTAAAAGGTGCCATTTCCTATGTGTAAATGGAAAACCTATGAAATGGAGGGCTGGGAATCTCTAGTGATTGCATTGACAGACTGTGCAAAAAGGAGGATCCAGGTATAGAGACTCATTTGAAGGATCTAGAGATCTGACGTTTGTCCCCACAGACACTATGTGAAGTTTGTTTGTCAAAGGGACTGCAGATGTAATAAAGTTGCTAAATGCTCCTTCAGAAGCTTTCTCTTTGGGAGCCTGTGGTTGTGTTTCCTCTATCAGACTACAGAGAGAAGGTGTGAAAGGTTCACTTTCCATCATCACCTTTCCCTGCATCCTATTTGCACTGGCTTTTTATCGGAGTTGTAATAAGACTCTCCTCAGTGTTAGGTATTTTCAATAACCCTTCCTGAAGTGGGATGCTGTGGGACTCCTGGGTAAGGCATTCAGCTCCCCCCCTGCCTCTGCTGCCCCCATAAATTACACTGGTCAGACACTGCTCAGTGTGACTCAGTGCATTTCTGGCCAACTGCATCTTAATGTTCATTTTCTTGCCAAGCAGCAATGTCCCTTTCCTTAGTTAGGAGCATATTATTTCTTTACGTGATTTTAAATAAAATGATGGATTCCAGAGTCCCTAGCTGTTTTCTGCAGACATCACATCTCTGAAGCAAAAATTTATCACCTGCTGAAGGGAAACCATTTTGTGGGAGCCACTTGTTAAAATATTGGCACCACCTCCCTGCCTGGGCCACCCATGCAGCTTGGCTGCCTGGAGGTGTTTCCGTCGGCACACGCTCCATTATCAGCCATACAGCACAGCGCTTCCTGCCCCTTCCAAGCTCAACACAGGATCCAGGACCAGCATGTATGGCATCAACCCATTAACCACACTTGCTCAGGACGAGGAGGATTTTGTTTCAAAAAGTGTTAATATACGTGGAAGATGAGGGTTCCTGTTGAGATACGGCTGCTCTGTGCTAGCTGCAGATACATTTTTCGGTGGTGTTGGAACAACTCGGGAGAAGGCCAGGGTGAAGCTAGCCCTTCAGTACATGTATGGAAAGGAAAGCTAGAAAATCTCTCTCCATGTGATGTCTGTAAAGCAGTTCTTAGCTGTGGAATGTTGATGAAACTTTTATTTCCACACCGCAACCTTTAGAGAGCCAAGGAGGGCAGAAGAAGGCATGTTCTTAATATTCCTTTCTTGTTAGCAGAAGTCCTAGAAATAAGAAACCACATTGCCTCAAGGATGGAAAGACTGAGGAGAAGGCAGGGACCCACAAAGGCTTTCACTCACTTAACATTGATCTTCCTGGACTTTGTTTTAGGTAGGAGCTGCAATGGGGAGTGGGTGTTCTCCTGTGGCCATCATCTCCTTGGCACTCACATAGACACATGTGGAGTGAGTTGGTAAAGGAGAAGCTTCTCTTGCTGTCCTCTCTCTGAGGACTCTCAGAGGAGATGGAAGATGGTGACAGAGCTGTTTGGAAAATGAAGTTTCAACTCAGTGGAAAAGTATTTTGATGCTATTGTCATCTGGAATTCAGGGATAAAGACTGAATATTAAAAAGTGTCAAGGAAAGAAATTTTTTGTGGAAAAAAATGATGTGGAGGAAAAAGCTTTCAGACGTTTATGGTCAGATTGAAGCACTTCAGTACTGTGAAAGGAAACAGTAAATTGAAATGTCAACTTACAGCTGAAACCATTTGTGTCAAACTGTATATTCAAGCAAAAAGCATTTTCTAAGGCAGATGCAAAGCTGAAAATGTTGAGACACAAACATTGCATAAATTCTGAGGAAATCAGATTTTCCAGGAAAAACTTTATCTGAGAATCGCTCAGCTGCTTCCAGGTTCTGATTTTTGTAGTGCCACTGTTATGTGCACAGCAAATGGCCTTTGCACTGCTTGTTAGCTTGGGAGCTCATAAAGCAAGTGCCAGGTTTGTGCTTGCTCACCACCTGTCCCTGTCCAGAGACCAGGGACCCTTCCTTCTCCTCTGGGTTCTTCCTATAACCCAGTGATTAGAAGGCACATACTTCTATGGACCACAATTGCCTCCTTCCCCAGCTGAAAAAGAATCAGATATAACAGCAAAATCTAAGCCATTGAACTGTAATGGACTTAGCAGTGCTTAACATATAAGGAGACAAAGAACTTGGATTTGTAAATGTACTCAACTTGTGAAGAAAAACAATATGCGTGTAACTTGTCAAAATCTGTGACTGTTTAAGCAAAAGCAGTGTCATGAATTTAATTGTAGGGGTGACTATCCACATGATTCTGGGGTACCATCTAGCATTACTTAGAAACTCTTGGCACATCTTTTACTTCTGCATGTTAGCTTGCAAAAATTCCAGAGCAGCAAGTATGTGGAGTCCCACTGTATCTTCATCTCTGTTGGAGTAAATTAAATTCAAATTTGTTGAAGTTGAGGGATGTAAATTGATATAAAACTGATTTAAGAACAGAATCAGGCTCCAAGTTTAGTGCTATGAAAACATAATTAAGAAGCATAATTCATTGAAACTGAAAGCAAATGCATGTTTTCAATGGTGAGGGACAAATGTTGCAAAGGCACACAGTTGCAAGTATGCAGTCGTAATTAGGCTGTTAAATTTACAAGGAAAAAGAGTGAATTTGTTCCTTTCAGGGGAGATACGTTGCATGGTCTCCATTAATTAGAATAACACATAGTTAAAGGTAATAAATAAGTAAAGATGAGTGCCATGACTATTTTGTTTATTAGGACAATTAATAATTTCTATTCCTTCATTGCTACTGCTTGTTTACCTTTTATATTATGTTCACAGCCTAATGAAAATTGCCTGGCCACATTTATTTCCTGAATGATGTGCATAACTACAAGTAACACAAGTTTGGGATGATGCATGTATTGATTCAAAATAATTTTAAAAAATGCTTCTGTCTGCAGTGTCCACTTTTTCACTTACATGCGTTTGATGCTGTTCTGTTACAGTGATATTTATTCTTCTACATCTTTGGTGTGCTCTGCAAAATTTTCATGATAGATATCCGAAGATACACAGCTGAAGTCGTATCATCCTTCTTTGTGTTTGGAGGTGTCACATTTTAAGATTTGATCAATCTCTCCTTCCTTCCTTCTCTCCGTTTGTTTCTGACTGTCCTTATTTCTTTCCTGCTCCTTCCACCTGTTTTCCTTTGATGCTCTGCGAGCGCTTTATTTATGCAAAGTTTAACCTTAAAATCTCTGTGTTTTTCCCCAGCCTGGCTTGGGATGGTGGAGATAAAACTGGAAGATTGAGGTCTGTAGTTTTAGGTTTATGTCTGAGTTGGATCAAGTTTTTCTTAGCTTTAGTATTGAAAAAATGAGTTGGTTTTTCTTTAGACTGCCTCGTACTTCTTACAGTAAGCATTTGCTCTTGGGACATGGGGATGGCTGGTGGTTTTGAACCATTGACCAAAGTCAGCGGGCAGATATTTGCGTGCTGCTGTGATCCCCAAAGCCTGGAAATCTTTCTGGCCCTTGTTTCTCTCAGGGCATCTTGTTGCAGCCTGGGAAGAGGAGAGGTTTGGGGAGAGTCGATCATTAGGAGGTTGGTGCCCTCTTTACCAGGGTGCGATTGTGTTGGCATGGAAATACTGTCATCATCTACTGCCTTCAGAAAGTCTTTAAACCTCATATCCTGCTGAGGCAAAGGGCTCCTGGGAATAATTCTGTTTTCCATTAGGGACTGGGGAGGTACTTTGCTTGCATATGTCATTGCTTGGATGTTTGAAGAGGGAGATTGGTTGTTTGCTGCTGTGGATTGTGACTTCTCCTGAAGACATGATTTTCTGGCTTCTGTCAAGTTGTCAAAGTCACTTAGATTCTCCTGAAAGTCCAAAAGTGGCTGATATTTGGGCTCACGTGTTGCACTTTTGCTTGATGATGTAGGAGGTCCAAGATGAACCAATTCTCTGTCTGCAAACTTGGAAACTAGATAGGATATAGAATAAATCAGATGATTGGATTTTGCTGCAAAGAGGAAAAATAACATGTTAATATCGAAACAGCTTTGGTGCATAATAAAAAATTGTGATTGTAGACAGAATACTTGTAAAGGCATAAGTAAGAACAGGTCTTTACATAGGATTCAATTTTGCACTAAATATTTAAGGCAAATAATGATCCGGAGGTAGGCAATCAGTGATTTTCTGATAGGATGAACATTCTTAAATGAGCATCTCAGCATGAAGCTGCCCCGCTTAATTTTGGTAATTATTCATTTATGTTTCTGGGGCTATCTATCCCATTCATTTAACCATGTCACATATGTGAATAGATGTGGGCATACACTAACTGGAACAGAAGTAGCTCTAAATTTTTGGAGTTTGATCATCCATTATCATGCATCGACGAGGGCTGATCCGAAAGTAATGCCTCCTGTTTTTATGACGTTGCCCCATGATGTCAGAGGTGGATGTTGGTGGTACGGCAGTAGAGGCTGAACCTTCCCACCAATATTCCATTACATTTTGTCACTATGCGACAGATGCAACAGAGGGGCAGTCTGACTAAATGGTGTCTGACATGGAAGTGCGGATGAAGAAAAGGGATGGAATTGAACTGCTCAAAATAGTTGTCATCTCAAAGCAAAGTGAAACAATATTTCTATGGCATTTTCATGAACTGTGTTCTCTTTTTTTTTCTCAGATAAATATCCTAGAACCTTTTTCAGACTGAGGTGCCAAGGCTGTTTTTCAGATCAGTACCTTTTGGCAATTTTTCCTGGTTTTCCAATGTAATTGCAATCTCGTCTTCTTGAATAGCATCGGGCACTGCCAAGGTTACTACAGAAGGGAAAGTCTTACTGTCATAATTTATGAGATTTTCCAAAGTGTCCATTTCAGCCTGCTGGGAAATCAGAATTTCAGACTCCTCATTCACGTGTTTATTGGGATTAATATTTTCCCTCTGCAAAATTATCAAATAGCATTCAATTAGTATGAAACAAAAAACCACCTTGAAGTTCAAAGGAAGTCACAGTATAACACGTGCAATGGGAAACCTTGTTTATACACAAACCTTATTTCCATACACCAGCTTTTCCTCTGAGCAGACCGCTGCCACTTCAAGGATTATCTGTAGTGAGTTTTCATCTTTTCAGTGGTATCTCCACGCAATACAACCTTCTTGCTCCCAGAATCAGAAAAATGGTTTTCTTTCATTCTTTTTATAGCAAAGTACTTCCCTTGTGAAAGATATGCTTTTAATATAACAAGCCATTATAGAAAAAGTGGGAGTAATTTGTGGAGAAGAGGCGCTTTTGAAAGCTTGCATGTATTTTGTGAGTTAGAAAAAATGTTTGGAAAAATACGAAGGGCCCCAAACCTCATGCTTGTGGGGTTACTCCATCCTTCCAACGTATTTGCAGCACCCAATCACAATTAAGGAAATTATTTTTAAAGTATTTATAAGAAGAAACACAATACGTTTAAGTTGACAACATATTGCTAAAACCACACTAGATCAGTTGGGAATTTGGGATGTCATAAGCATTTTAGGCTATGCAATCAAACAGTCTCCCAGGATTTTACACACTGCTAGTTAAGAAAACAAATTTTCATCTTACATTTTGCAAGCTGTCACCTTATATACAGTATATCAGAAAACTTGCCATGACTGCTTTTACTGCCAGACCTCTTAAGAGCTAATTGGTTAAGCACCTGGGCAGGAAGCTTTTTGGCAGAAATGCTATTTTCTGCAAGAACTAGCTATAAAGTTCTGGATGGCAAATTGTAATCATTAAGGCCCCCTCTTCTACAACAGAACACATAAAATGTAAATACATTGCTTGGAGAAATTACGATGCATAAAAGGACAGGCTGTGTTTTATGTTTATCCAGTGACTTATGGCTCAAATTTGAACACGGAAAGGATCTTATGCTTTTTTCAGGGTCAAGCTTTCAGCAGGCTTCTCTAATTGCACCCAGGAAAATGAGAATCCCATCTGTTTGCATCCACCAAAACTATTATTTGCGTGTGCAAATGTTAGCTTGTGTATACAACAAGGAGCTGCAAGTACAATGACTCACACTGTTTTCTCAAACACAGGTTTTTTTGAACATGTAAAATAATTTCCATGGGCTTTTTTCCAGTTGTAGATTAAAAGTGCTGCTGAAAATTTGTCCCCAGGAAATTGTATGTTTCTTTGGTATTGTGTTAGAAATCACAGCCCACTCTGCTGCCTGGAATGAGTTGAATGCAGCGGTCTGTGAATATGTGTTTGAATTCCAGGCGTGTTTTCTCTGATTGTATTGGTGGAGCTTTTATTGCGTGTTATTCATGAGCACTGTCATGAACGCAAATACTTTTCCATTTGTGTTGATATTTGATGTGTTTGGTCTTTTTGAGCATCATTTTCGGAAGAGCTGTATGCCAGCTTTCTCCACAATTAACCGAGGAGAGGGAGGTTTTTAGTTTGCTCATGTCCCTTTAAAAAAGTTCTCCATATACATCTCTTTTCATAGGCCGATGAGAACACACCATATCCTTTATGATCCTAAAGAGAAATCATTTAAACAAATGGCAGTTTGCTTTCAGGGCATTTGGTTTTACCTGTGACTTTGTTACTTATTTGCTTCACTCAGACTTATATTGGCACTTATTTAGATGCAAAAGCTAATGATTATGCTTTAATTTTATGCACACAGGTTGTCTTGTTGAGCTCCGTGAAGCTGCATACTCAAAGTTAAAGCAGATGCATACATTTGCAAGATCTGGAAAGCTGAGACAATGTTGTATGATTTAATGACAGCTCACACACTGCTGGTAATAAATAGCAAATAGTTGGCATTACACGGCAAAGAAAGAACATCTATTTATGCATTTTGAAATATCCTTGGCATAATTTGCAGTATAAGAATCAAATACCCATGCTGTTGTAATTAAGCTCCAGTAACATTAGCAGGAGCTCAAAAAGAGGATGAAGGAAAAGTGGGAAGGTCCCCCCCCTTGCCCTCTGTTTTGCTGAAGAACAGGCTAGGGAATACTGGAAAAATAAGAGCATCCAGGAAGAACACTCCACTTGATTTCTTAGCCAGCCTTCCCCAGTCCCTTCCCTTCTTTTGCCTGAACTTCAGCCTTTCTAAACAATAGGAATATTATTGGAGAAGCTGGCAAGGAGATGGCAGTGCTGGTAGTCATCACTTCAAAGAGCTTTTGGGAGGAGTGACTAAGACTTGAATTGAAAAGAAACCAAGGGGTGATCGTTAAGGACAAGCGTTTGCAGAGCCTAACTACCAACAGGGGAGAAATACTAGCTTTCATAGTACAGAAGAATTTAAGTGGGATTAGAGGGATAAAATTAAGAAACAAACAATGTGGAGTGAATATCTGAGGAAAAAAGCATGAGTTTTGTGAAAACTCTTTGGGAACAATAATCTCTAAATGATACTCTAAATAGTAGCAGGCCATCAGCTTTTGAAGATATCGTTTACAAACTCTGTGATAGTAAACAACAGGGCACAAACATTTAATGACAGGAATAGATTTCCATTATTCTCCTGGTAACAGATACTAGGAAGTGTTGTTTATGATAGAGTACAATCTGCCACGTTTATTCATCAGAGAAAAAAACCCAAGTCGTGCCTTTCTTAAGTTTCCCCTCTTTTACTCATTGCCATACCAAAACATCCAGCCTGTCTTGGCAATATATGTACTTCAAGACAACAATCCATACCATCATTACCTAACAGCCAGAGACTTTTTTTGGTCTATGTTTGAATTCCCTTGACCTTGGGAGGGCACTTTAGTGCTGGGGTGACAGGAAGCAATGCAGCCTCCTGGTTGCTTTGTGCCTTGCTTTGTGCACCCAATCGCTGCCTGGTCTGTGGGGTGTAATGCTGGGAGAGGTGACAGAGGACCTGAAATGCTGCCACTTGCCCAGAAGGCTTCATCTCAAGGGCTGTAAATGACCTTCACATCCAGAGGTTCAAGAGAGCTGGTCAGCAGCCTTCACAATACGGCTCTTTTTGTGTAAGTCGTAATTTAGCTGAGCCAATTTAAAATTATGATACTAAAAAAGCCACATATGTGAAGAGAAGCCTCCTCCCCCTGCATATGCGCACACTCCCCAGTTCATATTTTTGAGTTACGGCTCTGCCTGCAAACACTGCACAGGAGGCTGTGACCTTGGGGCTGTGTGCTGGGTTGAGATCTGGATCTGCTCAAGATCATTGAAATAATTTCTGGAGGAGTCAACTGGACCTTCTCAAAATACAGCTTCTCCAGGGTGAAGGCTTTGAATGGGAGGCTAATCGTTCATGTGTGTAGTTTTGTAGCTGAAACTTTTCCCATTGCTCTTGTGTGTTAGAAGCTGGAACTTGGCTTCCTCTCTGCCTCGTTTCTGCCTGAAGCAAAATTTTTATGACTGAGCTGTGAACCCCTGAGTGGAGATGGTTGTAAAAGAAAAGCTTACAGCCTTTTTAACTAATTGTGGCCTCACCAGCGATTACCATAACCTTTTCAATTTATTTTTAAAAATTTTTGTCCCCTCTGGTCTCACTTTCTGTCCCTGAATGAGTTGGAGCTGGGGCCTGGGGGTGAGATGCAGTAGGAAAAATGCCCAAAAGATACTTTTTGCAACATGTGCAGTTCCCCATTCACCTCCTCAGATTTTGGGAGCAGTCTGAAAGAGAAGGGATGGTAAGGTCCTTGAGATGTTAATGCTCCTTTTCCCAAAGGAAAAACAATCTTTTATATAAAGCAAAAAGTAATTCTCAATCCTGTTATAACCAGCAGCCCTTTTTAAAAAAATCATTACTCTTAAAAAATATATGTATATTTATCTCTGTGAATAATCTCTTAAAATAATCACCTCTGAGAGTGCCAGAATGCACCTAGATCTGCAATTTCTTTGCCATTTTGTGTAAGTTTTGTCTCCATCCCACCACCTGCCACATTTTCCTATGTGCTGCATGGCCATAGCAAAGTTCCTTGCAAGAGGAATTCAGGGAGCGCATTGTGCGTATCATGGCTGTGCTATCTTACTTGGGCTCTTCTGTGTCCTTTCTGGTACCTCAGCAGTTTCTTCAGCAATAGGCAATAAGAAGCCATGGCAGAAGAGGGTCTGTTATCTATTAAAATGTTGATAACTTCTGAAAGACTGAATTCCATCATTTCTGTCATGTAGTTCAAAACAACAGGGTTCAATTCATTGAAGCAAAGCCTGAAACATAAGAAGAAATGCTTAAACACAAGCAGTGCATCCAGGCATGGTGTCAGGATTTACTGCAGGTGGGCACTTCTCATACTGTAGCTGGAGGAGTCTGAGCAGATTGAGCAGGCACGGTACGATACATTGCTGTACAGAAGCACTGCCCCTGGCTATGTTTACCTCACTGCTGGGCCTAGGCTCTGTTGCTACATTATTCAGTACCCTGTTGTAGAAATAACTGATTACTCTGGAAGGACACCCACCACAATTAAGCTTGAAAAATAAGAAACTAGAAAACAGCAGTTTCTCATTTTAATCAAGTGTTTTTGGGTTCTCAGTACAGGAGTCTTAAATGGATTAACAAAGAGAGACAGCAGGTGCATAAGAGGATGGGAAGAGTCCCAAAGGCAGGAAAACCTCTGAGGACAAAAATATAAACCCCTAAGGAAAGTGCAGGATGACTTTTGTTTTTACAGAAAGGATATTGCAAAATTGAACTGGTTTTGTTATAATAATAACTATTTTATTCACAGGCTGCTGTGAGTAGCGAAGTCTACTAGAGACATTTTAGAAATAGCACGGCTGTGGGTTCTAAGGCAGTGAAGACATTTTTTCAAACTTGTCCAGCTTCACTGTTAATGGGCACAGATGCATCTGAGTGGAGGGAGGGTCTAAGGTAGGAGTGGTGGGCAGTTCTTGGAGAGCTGAATGAACTGCAGATAGATTTCCAATAGCTCTGGCTATGACTGGGGGTAGGTCATGTGAATCGTGATGGGAAAGCCCGCTGCGCTTACTGTAGACATCAGTGAGGATTTCAAGCTTTTATAATAATCTTAATGCTAAGACAAAATGAAGACTCGTTACGTCCAGTTATGAGGATGGATGGGAATCAAAATCTTTAGAATGACAGGAACTTCAGTGTAAAATAAAAATATGATTCCCTCAGGTGGAAATCTGAGACCTTGTTTGACAGATAAGGGTAAAAGCAAGATCCCGAAATTAGTGGCATCAGTGAAGTATGATTATTGATAGCATGGTTATAAGCAGTTTGATAAGGAAGTTTCCTCTCATATAAAATTTATGGTTAGAAGAGTTGGTGTGTTTTCTGCAATAAAATTCTGGCATTTTTCTGGGACAGTCCAGAACTGGTAACAAAAATCTCACAAAAGAAACAAAACAAAATCTTAAAACCATCAATCCTGCCCTCCCCAAGCCCTAAATCCCAAAAACCCAGACTAAAAGAGAGATTGTGAAATTTATTACCTGTTCTTACTGGTAGTAGTGTTCAGTATTTTCTTGGCAAAGCCCTCATTCAACCATTTGTCTTTCATTGCTTCTTTGACTCCTGGCCTCTTAGCAGGGTCAGGCTCAAGTAAGGACTGCATGAAGTGCACAGCTCCTGCGCAGGGTTTGGATGAAATGACATGATTTCTGATAAGCCCCGATTATTCAGACAGGTCAAAGTTTTCCTTCTTCAGAAATGTAGCATGTACCCTGCTTCTCCACGTTGTAAGCACCTATGCAAAAATCCACTCTTCAGGGCTACCTACTCCATAAAACAGCTCCAGTTCTCCTGAGGCTGCTGTGGTCCCACGTGGTGCCCCTAAGGATGCCTGAGCAGGTTTGGTAGCGTGGGCCAGATCCTGCTGGAAAGCAAGATATGGACCTGTGGATGCTGCTAGGTATGCAGCGTTGGATCTTGCTCCCTAATTTGCTTGATTTATCCTGGTGAATGTGGCATATGGCATTGGTAGCAATTGCAGCATTGTGTTCACTCAGCATTTTGTCAGTGCTCTGAGAGAGGACACATAGATGTATTTCAGTCCCACAAAGAAGTTAATCCCACTGATAAAACTCTTGTATTGAAGGAGGAAGATGCCCAGATGACATACTGCTCTTTGGTTTCCTGGAGTTGGGTCAGAGCAAACTCCCATATACTGGCCACCTAGTTCCAATACTGCATAAATCAACCCCCCCCTTTTTTTTCTTTTTTTTTCTCTCAAGAAAACTCTACCAAATTCTCCCATATTCCTTGGGGATGCTTTAAAATGGCCAGTGAGCATTAAACTGGGGAATAATGCTCCTTTCACTTGCAATCTCCTTCAGAAGAACTTAGATCTAAAGTATGCAAAGCTGTACTACTGCTGTCTCACTAAATTCCCACTGGGCAAGGGAACAATGGAGTTATCCACAATCTTCCACTAACTGTGTGGGCTTTGTAGAAAAGCAGAGATAATGCATTTATTGGTAGCAGCTATAACAATAGCATCAATGAGAAAAATCAGAAATATTCTAATTGCATCTATGAAGAGCTTATAGAAAAATGGAGCTGCTATCTGGTAGCCAATCTCCAAAGAAAGGCAAATGAGAGTTTAATGTACAAACATTCTGGACAGCCAGATATCTTCATACCATTTACTGGGAGAGAAAAAGAAATTATATTATCGCTTTATCTTAATATTGTGTCTGCGGACTAGATCCAGCTAGCTCGGCCTGGAACCGTCTGCTGCTTCCCAGTGCTTGGCTGCAGGCAGCCACTGCAGCTCATCTTGGTTCCCTGCTCATTCTTGCCTAACGTCAGGGCAAAGCTGCTCAAAGCAATGGGGAGATGTGAACTTATCCTGGTGGGCAGCTGGGCAAGACCTGCCTCGTTCTCTCTGGCTTCATCACTGAAGCTGCAGGATTTAAAAAGGCTGTGAGAAGATGCCAAATCCTGTGATGGTCAGCAGAGAGGATGCTAGTTCAGGGGGAGAGAAAATAGGGATGAAAGCCAGAGGTGTATAGGAATTTAGAGCTTTGTGGAAGCAAATTTTTGACCGCTGGTCCAGAATGTATATACGCCAATATTTCTTCTAAGTTTTAGAGCCACGGGCTTTAATCCAGGCTGAAAACTACCTTTGCCACTTGTCCTATAAGGCTCTGTAGGCAGTACCTTGTTAAAGATTGTCAGTAAAATTCAGTTAAAAAGGTTGTATTTCAGTGGTTTTTTTTAAGAAAACTTTCAAGACTCATACTGAGAAAAAATATCCAAAGCCTTCTCATTTTTTAATTATCTAGATGTTGTGGATTTTTTTGTAGTCAAAATAAAAACTCTTCAGGGAAAATTATCTAATGTTTTAATAACTGACTTTGGAGAAAAACAGGAAAGTGCCTGGCTATAACCTCAATGTGACACACTGAACTTGAAGGTATTCTCATTTACTGCACAACTGCTCTTCTTGTGTAAAAGTAATGTACGCTTTATTCCACCTGTATGTAAGAACCGAGCACAATGGGCTTTAGAAACAGGGCGGAAATGTCACCTTCCTGCTGGCCTGTGGGACAAAGAGATCTTGCCTAGAACACAGAAGTTATTTCTAAACGAAAATAAATGTACTAGAAGAGGTTCCTGTTGTCTACCAGAGTGAAGTTTATACTATTGATAAATAGACTTTATCTCATGGATTAGACCATATTTATGTACATATATATATATACACACATTAGTGCTCTTTATAAAAAATTGAGTACATTACCAGGGGAGATATCTGATGGAATAGGGCTGATTTCCCCAATTACCATCTTTTGATGTAGTTGCTTGATATTAAAAGGCTCCACTGTGAAGGGTAATGTGCCAGTTAGCATAGCAAACATGCTAACACCTCTGTAAAAGAAAAAAACAAACATTAGAACTCTATATAGTGCTATTAAATACCTTTAAAAAAGCTACAATGCTGTGAGTCAGGCTTCAGAAATTTGCCTTCAGTATCAAGAATGAGGTTACAAATTATCTCCAAGCAACAATTTGCACTGAGGAGACATCTTACGCTTTTTCCTTTGAGTAAATGCCATTTTATCAATAAAAGAATTCTGCGGGAAGTGTGCATAAAACAGGCTGTGCAGTGAGTGACTGGAAAACCTGCAGTGTTGAAAGTGGAAACCTGCTGTTTATTTTTAAAATAAACTCATTGAAGTGTTAGTGCAATGTACCCAGCCCATCAGGATAAAATATTTCTGCTTGGAGGCTGAGTGACAACACAGAGCTGCAACTGATCTGGTAGATCCTGTTCCAAATAGTAATTCAATTCTTCTTGCTTTGCTCAGATTGCTAAATTAGGTGTGACTTATGCCTAGAAGGCATTCGTTTGGTAACAGCTTGCTGTTGGCTACAGACCTAAAGCTTTAACTCTTGCAAAAGAGTAATAGTTTGCTAGCATGATGGTCAAGCTTCATGAAGGTTTGCCACTCAGCCTTGAGAAGTACCAGTGCTGGGGAAGCTGGCTGGGTGTCCTGAGACTGCAGCCTGGGCAGAAGCCTTGGATACTCCCCGTGGGGCTTCCTTCTCCCAGATGAGCTACAGCACTGCAGCAGTGTCTCCTCATTTCTCTGCAGAGCTCAGTCAAGATGCTGATTTCAGGAATCCAGGCAATTCCGGTTTGATTGCTCTGGTTCAGAAGCTAGTGCAGATGATGATGGTGTTACTTATGAAACAGAGTTCTGATCACAGGGCACAGTCACAACCTTTACTAATGTTTTCAAAGAGTTGAAAAAATACGAGATGATGTCACTGTTGAAAAAACAAGTGAAAATGAGGACACCTTTTTCTTCTGAGCTCCACAGCATAAAAAGAACGTGAAGGTGCTTGAAAGCATCCGGAGGAGGGCAACATGGCTGGTAGAAGGGCTGGAAGGCATGTGCTGTGAGGAGAGGCTGAGGACATTGGGCTGTCCAGTCTGGAGGAGGCTGAGAGATGAATGTGCTTCTAAAGGAATGTAGCTGCCTACTTCTCCTGTAACTACTCCTTGTCAGTCCTGCTGTGTAAAGCTGGTATTTCTCCACTACGCTGGAGTCCTTTGATTCCGGAGTTCAGTTGATCTGTAATTATTTATTTATTTTGTGACGATGGTAGTAATTAGCTTTCTAATTGATGTTAATCCATCAAAATTCCCTTTCCCATGATGAGAATGTGAACAATTCAGGTTAAACTGTAAATATGCTTTACGCCTAAGGCTCAGAATTGGTCTGCCTTAAATACCAAGGGCCCTGTACAAATTTTATATAGCCTTTGATCTGTTATGTGATGTTTGTTAACAGAGGGAGCTCAGTAGGAGATTCTGAGGTTACTGCTTTGCCTTCATTCAGCCATCTGAAATGTGAAATAAGTATAATCCTATTTTAGTGTTGACAGCATCCTCTAGACCTGGTTCATCTGGGTTATGTCCAGACAAATTCAGAGTAGTGCTCTTGAAATGCAGACATAATGAAGTGGTTCAGTAGAATTTGTCCTTCATCCTTAACTTTGTGTACAATTCATATCCCGTAAATTTAGAGGAAACTTAGGTTTAAGAATCATGGCTAGGTCAGAACCCTAATATATGGCATGTCTGTCAGAGCAGGTCTTGAGAAGAATAATGTACATTAGTTATGTGCCTATGTGCACATATGTGTATGCATATGTATACACAGACCTGTAGAGCTGATCTCTTAACTTAGATGCTCTGAATCACTGTCTGGGTGATATAATTCCTCTCTCTCTTTTGAGCATATAGGAACACAAAGCTTCTGCCTTAAACATCTGACTTAGATGCCTGTATGTAGCTATCAGCACCACCGTACACTGTTGATCAAGTTAAAACACTTTGTCCTCTCTAGATACACAGTTCAGTAAGGATTGATGAGAACTCCTGGGAGAGACTCCATGTACTTGTAAATGGGCAATGGGATGAACATTCCTGCTCTGTACAACCAGGCCTCTCTTTCTTCCTGACAGGTGTCCAAAATGAGATGGTTTGGATTTGGATCAAGTGCAATATTGTGTGTTGAGCAGCAGTAGAACATCAAGATGCATTGGATCAATGCAGATGCGGAGTGGGATGGGAGGAAGCTCTTCTATGCCAAAGTGCAAATACTCCTAAGTGCCTTGTGAGCTGTTTGAAATCCATTGGCTTTTACCCACTAGCTTTTATAATGGGTTCAGTAGCACCCTGGATTTTACCCTACCACTTGTCAGTTGAGATACTGAAATTTTGATGCATATTTTTGACAAAATATACCTTAGACAGAAAATGCCCATTTTTCAGCACGAAACTTCCAAGGAGCTGAACTTGTGTGCCAGAATGACAGGAGGGTGAGAGATTCATCTGAGGGGTTGTTATGTGCAAGTTCTTTGTCACTTCAGAACAGGCTTCTAGAACCCGATGCCCTACCTTCTGCCAGCTTCCCTTGTTACCGTTACTCTAGAACAGCACACATATTGCTCATTCATTCTTTTTCTATAGCGTTTTGCAATGAATGCACATTTCAAAGCTCGTTTTTCACACCCTTCTTTTTCCTGACAACATTTCTCTGATGTGTCTCTGCTTTCCCTGTTGATGCTCTAAAGCAGAGTGCCACTGATCCACTTATATCAGAGTCTTGTCTCAACCAGCACTGGGAGTGTTTCAACAAATATATTTTTAGATCTACTTACATGGACCAGACATCCACTTTTGGACCATATTTCCTATGAGCAAGGAGTTCAGGGGCAGCATAAGCTGGGCTTCCACACTGAGTATGTAACAGCTCCTGAGAGAGACCCTCAAACTTTGCTGTATTGCTCAGTCCAAAATCTGATGGTCATAAAAACATAAGAGATCTCTTCTCAGAATACGTTACCAATTGGCCAAAGATAGGAGAAAGATACAGAACCAATACACATTATAAGTGCAGCTAACTGTACTTTATCTCCTTGCACAACATTTGTAGTATCACAGATGCCTTTAAGACAGAACTTTGTGGTGTTTGCACCTACCAGAGGAATCTTCTGTGTCTGAAAAATGTATCTGAGGACTACAGGAAGGCTGATTTCCTGATGGACCGTTACTTGTGTCAGCAAAATATATGCAGAGCAATGGAGACAAACAACCCAGATGTGCCGAGGCGGAGCCATTGCTGAGTCCACAGTACTTCCCTGGTGGGCTTAATGTGGTGGCTGATGGCAGGGTACCCTGGCACACCCAAAGCAGTGGGCTGTAGGACTGGGGCTGAATGGAGGGTCTCCTGCTGTGTCACTGCCTTGGGAGATAGCCTGGGGTTTTCATCAAGAGACATGGGGCCTGGTGATCACTGCTGGTGGCCTAAACAAATCCCTGGGATTTGCCCAGAAGAGGAGGAGGAGGAGATCTCCTATGATCATTTACAAAGAGAACACAAACTGAGTAACCATCTCCTCAGGCATCTTCTCCTCCTGGCTATCTTTGCTGACAAAAGCTGCCCAGCTAGCGTGAGCATCTGGTGACATCTCATCTGTAGATGCCTGTTTGGGTACGAACAAATGTGCCATAGATGACTGGAGGAGTAACAGCAATGTTACCCAGCCATGTGGCTGTACTCCTGCTTTGGTTAGGTTTGATTTACCTATTCTGGCTTGCCTCAGTTGACTGTACGCTCATTCAGGAGCTCAGCCCCACAGCTGCGTGAGCATGGCTGAATGAGTTACAGCTTCCAGCTCAGTGGGCTCTGCTTTGGGCCTGTTGTAAAAGTGGGGTAAAATGTGCTAGCTTAAGCCTTTTTCTCTGTATGTGTGCATGTGTACAAGGGCAGGGAGGAGAACGTGCGATCATATGGGATTGGCTGGCTGTCAACCTGGGATGAAAATCTGGTTCCTTCTTTCTCAGAGGTGTTAAGCTTTTAAAAGTTTGGGAAACACTGGGTTAAACATGTGGCGTCTCTAAAAGTGAGCTTCCCTTGTGGGGATTTTTACGTGTGGTTTCTGTAGAATAAAATTAATGTTTCTCTGAGCTGTGTTAACTGCTTGGTGCAAATTCCCTTATTTTTATAAATGTTTGCTTCAGAACCCTAGCAAAGTTTCTGTTAGGGACCAAATGAGGTTTCTAGTTGGAGTAATGACTCGACAGACACTAATGCACCCACACCTGCATTTTACCCCAGAAGATTTATTTCTTTCTCTACAAATCAATTCTGCTAGGAACAGCTTTCTACACATAAAAGCTGTAATTTTTTCTTGCTTCTCCGGCAATACACTAGGGAAAATGCTAGACAAAATTGTTTGCCTTGTTCCCCTAAAAATGTTTTAATTTAAGCTCAAATAAACAAGCTTTTATTTATACTAAAAGTTAGAATATGTTCATTGAATAATCACAGGTTCACTCATAACAATCTGCTGTTTAACTAGTAGCTGAATTGTCACTGAAAGCCACCAAAAATAAAAAGTTGAAAACACAGTTAGCATGAACATACCAACAATTTTGATGTTGTTGTTCTCATCAAGAAGAAAGTTTTCAATTTTCAGGTCCCTGAAATGAAGACAGAAAGCAAACTTTAAGATCTCTGATGTCCCAGCTAACCATTTGCAGATATTTTTAAGCAAAATTTAGTTGAAGTAATAACAGTAGTTCTGCACAGCTCTGCCTACCATTGTAACAAGATCCTGAAGTTTTCAAGTTAGATGAGTGGAAACTTTCTGTATTTAATGGAGTATTTTATGAGTATTTTTAAAAAGACAGTTCATTTTAGAAATCATCCATTCTACTAGTGTCTTATTTTGGAGAATAAATAGTATTTATTTCTTTGTTTGAGTGAAAAAGGAAGTTGCAGCACACTTGGACGTAGAGTGTTTTTGTCACTGCTTGAAGCGCTGAGCGCTGTTGAATATTTCTACTTTTCTGTGGAGTACATTGTGTCCGTGGGATTTGGATGATGAGGTGGAACTGGGAAGAGAGCCCTGCCTTGCCCCTGGCGGCGTGCCTGAGCTGGGTTGGGGCAGATATTCTGAAGGTGCAGCCACCTCCACAGTGGTGTCCATGTAACCAGGAGCAGCCAGGAGCAGCTGCCCCGCTGAAGGAGGACGTAACTCAGAGCTGCAGGAGGACTGCTCCTCGCTGGCTCAGTGGCTCACTTGTTTATTGTGAGAACATTTATATCCTTACAAATTAAAACCAAAAGACAAAATATTGCTCCGCAGTGGGGAGTGCCCAAAGTGGCAGCTGAAATGTTTCTCAGCGCGGGGGAATCCTCTGCCAGCGTAGGCTGGGTGTTGGCAACCAGTCCAGCTCAGCTGCCTGCGATGCTTTGCTGGCCCCCATCGTGGCCCCATGTGGATCAGGGGCTGCTGTGGCTGATGGTGATGAAGAGGTTTCCCTTGGCTCCACAGGGGCTTGAAGGGCAGGCAGCAAATTTGAGAAGCAGCTCTGTTTACATGGAAGCAGTTTCGCTAGCCCAGAGACCTGGAAATGTAGATGAGATCAGGTTGGGAGGAAGGACAGGAGGTAGAACAGGAGCATGGAGCATGGAATGGGAGGGCCAGCACCATGCAGCCAGCACCATGCTTCTGCAGGGGGTGAGGTCCAGCACTGTAATGGTGCTCCCCATGCATGTTTTTGTGGGATCATCTGTTTGTCTCTGTGTCTCTGGATGAGACAGCGTTACACCCAAAAAACTGCCACCCGAGGCTGGGAATTAGATGAGAATGGTTTTGATGATAACTTTTTAATAGATTTTCATTTGAATAGAGTCTGCTCTGGGGGGGCAAATCAGCCGGTGTCCAGAAGCTTGGAGGTAGATTGAAGATAACTTTGTGCATAGCCTACAACTGTGGCTCAACTCTGTTCACTAAACTGTGTGGTTTAAAACCAGTCAGGCTTCAGGCCACTGTAAATCTGACATTTCTATCATTTTGTACACCCCATGGAGCATTCTGATGACTTTTAGTACTCTACGATTAAACTGTGTTGCTTCGGATCCCCACAACTGCTGGTCTATAGACAGAGCTGAGTGCTTAGTTAATAAAACATTCGCTTTCTTGCCTGATAAACCTGATAATGATAGTTATTCACATTTACAAAGTGTCTGAAGTTATCTTGCATCAAAAATACGTCTTGTTCTTTTTTGCTGAAGGAAACTTTCCCAGAAATGGTGAAACTTTAAACAACTTCATGCAACTTTTCTCATTCCCATGAGGACTTCGCAGAAAGTGCCTAGAGGGCAGCTCGTGATCTTTGTCCAGGTCTGTGGTCCAGTAGTGATTCAAAAGGATATATATGGGTTTTTTATGGAAGAGGGGAAAATATCCAGGAAAAATATCCAGGAAAAATTAGGAATTGTACACATAGGCAGCTTACTGACACTTAGCAAGTGCCAGCTATAGGAGTTGGTAGCTGGCTGTGTGCATGTACTAGTCCAATCCAGTTGCGTGGTAATGCGATTTAGCACATATATATATATATATTTATTTATTTGAGGCTTTAAAGCTAGATACATTACCTCACTGCTTCGGCATGTCTAGCGCAGGCATGGGGATGGTTAGCAGAGCTCAGCTGATGGGTGTGAGCTTGTGAAGCTGCTCAACCTGGTCTTCTGCCTGAGCCCTCTGGTATATGGGACAGGGAAATGTGCACCAGATGAACAGGCAGATGAGGCTGTACTCAGCCTTGTTGCTCATTTTGGCAACTTTAACATCAAAATCTACTGTGCTTTTATGTGGATAAGAAAGGCACTACCTTCACTGTGAAAAGTAGGCTCAGCCATAATTTAAGCCATAAGCATTTGTTGGATCAGTGCTGATTTTAGTGCTGAACAGAAACAGTGAAGCTCAGGGAACAAAATAGCTGTCAAAATACGGCACAAGATTTCTGATGAGCCATATTAACTTGGACTAAAAACAGCTAAGGAACTGGCCAGATTTTCAACAAGTATCTTATTAAGACAAAAGAAAACACATATTTTCAAAGGTATATCCCAGGGTTAAAAATCAAAAATGTCCATATGATCAAAAGTGAATTAAACCAGCCAATTCCTAAGCTCATTACTTAGGAATGAGACCTTGCAGTCACCAAGCATCTCCATTCTAGTAAAATAAAGAGGATCCAGGCACAGCTCCGGACATTGGCACAGTTATCCGTCTCATGGAAGCCTTACAATGATGCCTGGTTTTACCAGCACCTCCCCAGCTGTGCCCTAACACCCCCAGAGCAGAACTGTTCCTAGCAGCAGCTGAGGATCGCTCCCTTCCTTTGGTGGAAGCAATGCAAGGAGGTGAGCTCTGCTGAGTGCTTAGATGAGAAAATCAGATCGACTTTGTGCGGTAACTTTCCTATTTCTGCGCTCATCTTTCTGGAAACATTGATGCCTTCTTTTCAGAAGAGGATACACCCACAATTATCCTCATCGGTTTAAACTCTGCAGCGAGTGGCTATAAATCACAGCAGTTGGAGCTGAACAGGGGAGCCCTTCCGGATCCATGGGACGTGCTGGGGATGGCAGGCCATCACCTCGGCAGGACAAATTCCTGCGCCTTCCCAGTCTGCTTCTGGTTGCAAGATCATGGCCATCACTGTGACCTTAAATCCCATGATAAGGTGCTTGAGAGCCAAGGGTGGATTTCCTTTATGTAGGAGGTTTGATAGCCAAACAAGTCTCCCTAGGATCACTTTGCTCCTGACTGCACTTAGCGTGTGCAGTGATTGTCTTGCAAAGCTTTCCAAGCAAAGCGATAACAATCGTTCAAGAGAGAAGTAGAGGAAGAAATCAGGCTACTCCCCTGCTCACTGAGAAGAGCTGTTTCCAAGCAAAGAGAAGGGAGAGGGCTTGTGAAATTCATGAGGAATGTTGTCATGAGAAGAACTTATATGTTATGTTCATGGGCACTGAAGAAATGCTGTAAAATAGACTATCTAGGGAGGACTATCCCAGCAAGGCAGAGAAGTCAGCCTGAACTAAACGGGTGAAGCCCCTTGAGTTTGTTTTCTGGTGATTTTTGTTTGTTTCTGTGTTTAATTCTCTAGGTAGATAATGCCTATTTCTTCCTTGTCTGTTCCTTATTAATTAAAAAAAAAATCAATAGTTACATGCTGGATTGCAAGCATTTCAAGTTTTTCACACAAAGCATTTGCAAATGCTGAGGCATCACATTCAGAGCTTATTTGTTTCATGGTTGCTGTAACGATGCAGTCAACTGGGTTACTCGTTAGCTCCTGGGGGCTTTCTCAATGAGTGCATTTATCATTTAAAATGAAGGATCTGATTGACTGTGAATTATTGTATAAAACAGAAAAAATGGTGGGAAAAACTGCTTATTCTCCTGCTTAAAATGGAAGTCCTTATTCTGCTGCTCTTGGCATATACTCTGGGGCTCACAGTGGGGGGAAGAAGATCAGCTCTCTCTGCATGGGCTGCTCAGGGCCCTCCAGCAGCAGCAGAAGCCATGATCTGTCCCAGTAATGCAAAAGCCAATGTGGCAGATCACTTGATGTGACCCACAGTATGATTTCTTCTTTGCAAGCCGGTGAGTTGTGATTCTCCAACTGCAGCTCACTTGGTTGCTGGTCTGTCCTGGGTGATGGGTAGTTGTTTCAGTACATTGTGGCCAACTGAGTGAAACCAGTGTTTATTTACATAGCCACACTGGAATATTTGAATTTGATACACGTTTGTCATCAGCTAATTCTGAGATAATCGTGGCACAGTATTAATTTGTTGTGCTCATCAACCCTTATCCCTGGACTTTGTTACTTTACCCCCTAAGGACTGCATAACTGCTTATCATCTACCACTACTGAAATTAAATGCTTTATTAACGTGGGCTGAGAGAATGTGGTCTATGGAAACCCTATTTTTAAGAGTGAAAATTTAAGAAATTCTCTCTACAAAGAAGCTGGGAGTTGGACTAGATGACCTTTAAAGGTCCTTTCCAGCTAAAATGATTCTGTGATTCTATGTTTCTAAGAAAAGTGCCATTTTTCTTGCACAGTTACTTGCTTTGCTGCTCTTTGGAAGGGACAAGCATCTTACCTGTGCACAATCCCATGGCAGTGCAGGTGCTCGACTGCAGACAGAATCTGCCTGGTGTATCTCCTTACTTCCCTTTCTGCCAGCCTCTGTTTGTCACTAATTCTGTCCAGGAGGTCCCCGCCGAGGCACAGCTCCATCACCATGTAATAGGAGTTGTTGGTCTCCAGGGTTTCATATAGCTGGACAACATTGGGGTGCTTAATCATCTGGTGTATCCGGGGCTCCCGCTTCATGTTTTTTAAAACGTAGGAATCCTGCTTGGCTTTTCTCTTGTCGATGACTTTTATGGCTACCTAAATTACAGGACATATATAAATAGGCAGCAAGCTTTGCAACTCAGGTTAATTTTCAAAAGGATGAGTGGTAAGCTGGTTTATGGGAGAAGCTGATGTTGGCATGGCATTGATGATTGCTGTCACCGGGGGAGACATTCCCAATGGAAGGAAACTTTCTATTTCTCTTCAAGGCCAAAGCAGGAATGCTGAGCTCTGTTGCATGTACTTTTCTGACTGCAGTAATAAATATGTAATACTTTCAATTGCAAAAAACCTACATGCTAACTACATCTGTGCTGTACCACATCTGTTTTCTAGCATGTTCCCCTCTGACTTGGTCTAAAAGCCATTCACGATATAGCAGGCTGGGATCAGGACCTTTGCCGTTTGGGAAACCAGTCAAACAGTGAAGCTACTGAAGCTGTAAGGAAAATAAAAATCAAAGAAACAATTCAGATATGATGGTAATCGACCTTTCCACAGTTATGGCTTGTGGTGCATTATTTTAGCCTGTCTAAGCTAGAGACAGCACATTAACTGTGTTCTGCCATAGAAGTGACTGCACTTAGAGTGGCTGGCTTTTCAACGTGTCGTCTGTAGCTTTAAAGGTCAGATACATGGCCCTAATTACTCAGTGAAGATTACCAGGAAAGTGGATTTGATACTGTCCTTGTGCCATACCCTGTTCTCTTTCACTGGGAGGATATCTTTGTTGCCTATATTGTCTTATAATTGTGAAAACAGTTGCACTCCGTACATATTCGCACATGTGACTGATTATACATGAGCAATAAACTCAATTTATGAGGTTAATTTATGAGAATAAGGTTCAGAGGATAATTCGCTGAGTAGATTGTGGTTTTTTGGATTAAATGGCCTGCAGTTCTCTGACATCAGCTACTGCGAGGTTAGTCGGTGCCTGCTGTGTGGTGCCCTCCCACTGGGCACTTACCTTCTCCCCTGTGGGGGTGTGCAGCCCCTCCATCACCTTGGCGAAGGAGCCCTTGTTGATCATCTTGCCTACTAGGTACGTCCCAACTTGTTTGGAGTGAGGGAAATCCCTCCTGGTCTCTGGAGGCATCTTGCTAAAGCAAGCAGGTATTTTTATATCCTTTATGTTTTTCTCCCATTCTGGTGATATGCCATCCAAGTTGCCAGTTTCTGCCATTCTCTCTTCCAAGCCTTCTCTGGTTGCTGTGGGCATCCCTGCAGAGCCAGATTTGTGTTGCTGCTTTCCAGACATAGCTTCTGATTGCCAGCAGACCCACGCATTAATTCTGCACGTCTTGTGGTGCATGTGCCACCCCACTGGTCGCAGGGCAGCTAATCCTTTCCCTTTGGGACTCTGTTTTTCCCACCGATCTCCACCCTGGGCACAGGGCTCTGCTCAAGCAGAACCAAGTGAAGGATGATTAGCCTAACCTGATACGTGGTGTCAGTGAAAGCCCCAGAGCTACCGAGCCAGGTGACACATAATCCTGCAACACACTGCTCTCTTCCACCTGTAACAGCTCTCTAGACACAAGCTCAGTGCAAGCTGCACCAAACTGAGCCATACTTCTCCTTGCATGTGTATTGCTGGTGTGCAAAAGCCCATGGTTATTCTCAAAACACCGTGGTAGTGAGCATCGGTGCAAAGCTGAGTTGTACACCTGATGCTGTATGAGCATTTATGCATTTGCTATACAGAGCACATAAATATATATGCACTTGTAGCACATTTAATTCCCAGAGTCCTGACCTGAGCACAGGTCTCAGAGGTATCTTTCACTTCCTGGGACTTGCTTCCTCTTCTGCAAAATGCAGCAACGTGTGTGAGCATTTTTCTCCTTACAGAAATGACTGACAAAAATGAGAAAAGAAGTTGGTTATGTTTTTTGTCTTTTATTTTTTATTTTTTTCTGCAGCTGTTGTCCATCTACATCTGGCTTCATTACCTCAGTCTTTTCCAAAGTCATGGAGAGAAAAGAGCCTTTCCAGAGAGTGCTTTCACATACCTGCAATTTGAGCTGGGAGTTGCCATCTCTCTCCACAGACTGCAGTGAAATCCTAGGGAACCAAAGCTCTTCCCATAACTTAGCGTGATGACGAATCCTTTCTCCACCCTTTGTCACTGGGAGACGAACAACAAGCAACGACCTACTTGCCTGGTTTGACTCATGAGCTCCAGAGAAGCAAAAATTTGCCAAGATGAGTGAAAAAGAGAAGGCATTACAAAAAAAAAAAAGTGTTTAAAATCTAAAATGGATTTACTGTATGCTTTACAGTTTAAACTATTGTGGACAAGTTCAGTACATCGCCATCTGCATGCAGCTGCTGGCAGGCACGGGCACTCCTTGCCTCTTTGTGCCTAGGTAGAAGATAAAGACCCATGAAGCTGCGCAGGTTGTCTGCGTGTAACACAGTGGTCATGCTTTGAGCTGTATCAGTGGCTCTGCTGGAATGGGGCTTTGTTTGCTAAATTAAGTGGCTTTCTTTCTGTTCTGTCCAGAAATCCAGAAGCAAAGAGGCATGGTTTTCTGAGGAAGGAAGGAGGAAATTTTCCTTGATTTGTGCTCACTATTTGCTTTGCCTCCTTCCTGTCTTCTGAGACCACTGTTCATCAACTTTCCCACTAAAAACAAGCGAAAAATACAAGTGAGGGGAAACACTATGTGGGACAGAAACCCCATACTTCTGGAGTGTTTCAGCAGAAAGGAAAAAACCTCTTTAAAAATATAACAAACCTTAAAACATGATAGCTAGCTAAGTTAACTATTGCTGTTGTTGGGGAGAGGCCCAACCTGACACCTTCAAAAATGTTGAAGTCAAAAAGCTTCCAAATACCTTCTAAAGTAATTTTTTTGGTGCACTGGAGGATTAAAAAAGGGAGGCAAGGCAGAAGGAGGAAAAGAGAGTCCATCTCTGTGTTAGAGAGCCCACTATTGCTGATCTCAAGTCAAACGAAGGTGAAATCCTGTATGAAGAAGGAAACCATCAACCAACGCTAGTAGTGCCTCCTTTCTGTGATATAGCACTTACACGGCTTGCTGCACTACAATGAGAAAAGAGTGTGAGAAGAGAAAACAAAGCAGATCACTGAGAGAAGAGAGGTGTCAATAGGGGGATTATCTCCAGCAAGGAGGAAGGTTTAGCACAGCAGAAGGCTTCAAAACCCCAGCAGTCCTCTTCCCCAAACAAGGCCCAGGCCAAACCATCTTGCATTTTTACCATCTTGCTTTCATTTGGTGGGCAGTTATACTGCCTTGAGAAATAAAAAACAAACCAACAAAACCCCAGATGTGAAGGAAGCATACAGTTTTCCTATCAGCAAAACAAAGGTGGTTTTTATAGATTGGAGACTAATTCCAGGCTTGAGTAGAGAAAATTTGCTTTATCACTCTCAGTAACTTTCTAGAGAAGCTGAAATGAAAAGTGTTTCCCATCATATCCACACTACTGATCTGGAAAATTTGAAGCTCTGTGTGTGTGGGAGTTACTTTATGCAAAGGCCAAGCTAGTTTAATAACCTAGTTATGTTCAGCAGAAATAAAACAACATGATCAGGAATTTGTACCCTTGCAGTCACCATCCTGGACTTCTTGCAAAATACTGCTGATAGCTGTATCCAAAGCTTTTCTGTCTCAGGTTAGAGATGAGGCAACGTGGTCCTGGTTTCTGCTTTTTGCCAGTGCAGGCTCAAGCCTTGGCTTAATGAAATACTTGTTAGAGCAGGTTTTTTTAAGTCCTAATTTATACCCGTGTGAATATTGCCAGTTATGAACGATCTAGTGTGAGATTTTTCAGAATGGCCAAAAAGTCAGATTCTTAGAGTTAAGTCCCACTGATTTGACTTGAGTTTCCTCAAAGTCTGTCCCTTTATGACTGCAGAGTGCATGTTATACCTAAAGATGTGCAATGCTTAAAGACGTTTTCTGTGGGCATAAAATGCATGCCAGTGTGGTGGAGTCTGAGAGCAGCATCCCCATGTGGGAGCAGCCCTGTGGTGCTCTGGGAGACGAGGCTCGTTAGTTGGGATGCAGCATCCAACCCTCAAGACAAAAGTCAACATCTCCTTGATGGACATTGCTGTGGCAATGTACCGACAGACAGAACCAAGGCAAAGATCTCTTCTCCAAGTGTGTGCTTCAATGCATTCCTATTCTGGGGCACTTTGGTAAATCTCCCCACTCCTTTGACTTTCTATACCTTTCCCACTAACCACTACTCTCTGCTGCTGGAGGTACCAGAGGTGCTGGCTTAGTTCCTGAGCTTGGCCTGCTTTGGAGGGCTTGAGGGTTGTGAATAGTTCATGTTTCCACATGGCTCAGGTTACCTAGGTGTAGGACGTAGGCTCAGTAGCTACTTTTAAGACTTAAAGCTTTTCAAGTTTCACACTTAGAAGTGGGGATTTCCTTTTCAGAGAAGGAAATCCAAGATGGTGGCATTTAAATGTGGTGAATGGAGTGAATAAGGGGGAAAAAAGTCTTGAAGAAATAGTAGGAGGAATTTCAACTAAATAGCAACCTCATAGTCTGTATTGTAATAATTCTCAGATTCTGGAACCACTTCAGCCTGTGTTTTATAACATACCTAAGATGTGCCCTTATTGCACTGTAACACCTGCCATATTGTAAGTTATTTCTGACTTCTCATACACTTTTTGGCAGCCGTAGAGTTTACTTTAGAAGTTACTGCACATGCAAAGTCAGCAGTTTTTCTGCAGGATTTACTTACTGCCACGTGCTAAGGGGTTAAGAAGGCATAGACTCAAGGGCGGGCCAGACTCTGCTTCCAGAATGGTGCAAATCAGGGCTTATCAGAGCAGGCACTGCAATCACTGTCTCCTGAGAGTCTTAGTACTTCCTCAGGCAAATAGTGGCTGTTCTTTGCCACCAAGAGGTCCATGGAATTGGAAGCATATGGGTTGTTATTTTCTCTGCATCGATCTGGTCCAGCACTTGCACAAGTGAATGGGAATATTTATTTTGTCTTCATAAGAAATTGGATCAGGTTGTAAAAGTGCTGAATATTTTGTTGTCCGTAATATATTAAGTATTAATTCATGTAAGTGTGTTTCCAAGATGTCACTTATTGAACTTGTTTTACTCACAGAATCCATCACACAATCCATATCTGCTCTGGATCTATCTGATTCTGTACTGATTCCTTAGGCTAGCTGTTAAATTAAAAGAATAGATTTACTTTCCAGAGAGTCTTTGTCCTTCAGCCAAGCAATAGGTACTTACAAGACTTCCAAAAAGCTTTTCATGTGTGTGGATATTCATTTTCAGATTGTTTTCCTTTTCTAGGAAAAAGTTCTTGCACCTTGTATTAATCATCTGTGAGTATTGATTCATGGTGTATTTTAAATGGAATATTTATGTCAGATGTATTTCCTTTACATGAGGGTCTTTACTCCCCATACATACTGGCAGCTTTGGTCTGTTACCAGTTACTCTACTGCTTGAGGTAGACTTTGCAGTTTCTTTCTTGTTTCGGTGTCATGTATGGTTCTTGAATATGAGCAAGAACAGTTACCAAAAAGCATGCATACTGGGTCAAATTTTAAGTCCTACTAGTTAGTGTCCGGTTTTTGAGTGTGGCCAAAACCAGATACCTGAAGTTAAGCATGTGAGGTGAGGCCTATGTGGTAAGTCTCAGTAATACAGCCCAGCTTCAATCATTTGTCTCTCAATGGCTTCATAAGCCAAAGCGGGCTTCTGTGAATTCAATTAATGTACACTATTTACAGTAATGTTTTTCAAACCCTATGGATTCCCATAGATTTAGTCTTCAAAGCCAACACATTCTCAAGTGCTGTGCTATAATGGGAGGTAGCAATCTTCTAGGTATCTGGACCAGGCACAGGAATGGCAGAAGTATCTCAATAATCTAGTAGCAACAGCCATTTCCAAATCCAAACCACATTTGGCATCTACCACCAAATGTGCCCACAGATAATACCAACACCTATCTGTTGGAAACTGAACTGAAACTTTCTGCTCACTTCACAAAGGCATTAAGGATTTATGGTCAGAGGCATGAGGTGGATTCTGAAGACTGATAAAGTGAAGTTTCAAAGCCTTTTGCTGAAACTGGAGTTCTTTTACTGTTGTTTTTGTTGTTATATCAGTGTATTCTTTTCTATTTAAGATTTCTCTAAATATTATACTTTTTTAAAAAAGCAAACAGCCCAGGAAGCAAATCTGTAATTGTCTGAACTCTCATTGTTACAAGACCGATCTGTTGACATATTGTTAAAGGAAGACAACAATCAGGAAAAATTATAAATCTGCAGGGGATAGAAAAAGTTAATTCAGAAAAGAACAGAATGGAATAGCTGCATGTACCATCACAGTTCAAAAGACCAAAGAAATTACTGAGCTGATTAGTAGCATACAGAAAGCAGCAAAGAACAGATAGCCAGAAATAAATACTGTACTAAACCAAAACATATTACAGTGTTGCATAGGGTAAAATGTGTGCAGACAAAAGATATTGTGCTGCCTTAACCCCCAGACTGATATGGGCGCACACAGAGAGAAAGAACGAGAGAACTGGGAATGCCCCTCTAGTCGAGGCAATACCATGTTCGTTTCCAGCATTGCCTGACTTTGCCCAGCTCAACTTTGAACATCAAAAATAGCACTTGCAGATTTACTCCAAAAAATGTAAGGATCTAGCGCAGACTTTATCATCTATCTTTCTGTCTGTCTGTCTGTCTGTCTCTGTCTGTCTATCTATCTATCTATCTATCTATCTATCTATCTGATCTACCTGTCTGCCTATATATCTCATTTATTTGTATGATTGGGAGAAGATTCTCTCCAAGGTGACTACAAACTCTACAGTCTGGATTTTTTTACTTGTTTACTGATAACCTGATGAAGAACACATTCATAAAAGGAGACACTGGTAGGGGTAAATATTCACTCTTTGAGTTCTTTGGCATCTTCAGCTGTCATTGGTTGGGTTAAGTTCAAGAGTAAGACACTTTACCTTATCTAATTTACAATTAGATATCTTCATGGGGACCAGAAAAGGAATTCAGTTGACTAAACTTAGGCACCTACTGGCATTTGAATTGCCTGCAAGTATCCTGTCAGCTCTCAGCTTCTGCTAAATGTGGACATGGGTGTTCCCAGGCACCTGTGTCAGATTTTCCAGCCTCATAAGGCTGTATTGGGTACAACAGGGCATCACAAATTACACTAGACATCTACATTTAGTTAATTGAACCAAGCTCTCAGTGAAAAAGTAATGATGAGATGAATCACTGCCAAGGCTTCCCCAGCTGCTCTAGGATCTCCACCAAGTACAGTGGGAGCTTTGACTGTTGTCTTGCCCACAGACACCAGTATGTAGAAGCTGCTATATGGGAGTTTTGATCCCAGACAGAAACCACTCCTCAGTGTGCAGAGCACGTGTGTGAAGATAAGTCCATGCCCTTGATAACATGTTACTTTAAAAATTACTTTTATCACTTCAGCATCATAAAGCATTACATGCAGTGCTATAATTCTCAACAGCTTGATGACTTCAGAAGACAAAGTTGTATTCCTGGGGCAATTCATTGATTTGGTAAGGTCCGATCTCATTATTATCTTTCTTCATTAATGCCTTTCGGAAAGGGAGAGACATTCATTTTTTTGGTGAGTTTCTCTTTTTTTAACTCTGGGGAACAACAGCATCAAGCTGTAATTCTTAATAGACTGAACTTAGAATGAACTTACTTTTTGTCATTTTTCTTAATTTGTTTTATATTTGCTTTATTTCTCTGAACATAAGAAAGTGATGCTGCTATTGTCTAGAGCCAACTGTGAATGGGCTTTTTTTTTCTCCCTTAAAACTCTCAATATAGGCCTAACACTGTCCTTGCTCAAGCCAGTGAAGAACTGCTTCTCACTGATATAGGAGCAGAATCATGCTGATAAACAGCCTTGAAATCCCACTGAAGATAGGTGGAGACCATACCATTTCGTAATGAACTTTAATGCAAACATATGTTGGACCTTCAGTTAATAATGACCACTAGAGACCAAGTTAAGTGTGGGTAATTAGAAAAAAAGCAGTTTCTTGAATGTTTTACTCGTATTCAAAGGTTTAATATGCTACTGGCAGCGAAGAATCAAATAGGATCCTTTAGTTTGTATGACTGTGAGATTTCTCATTATTTTCCTTCTCTCTGTGTCAGTACTCATCATCCACTGTTTCTGAGCATGCAGTACCGTGTAGGAGAGGTATCTGTTGCCCACTGTGCAAAGTCACTGACATACTGGACATGTACAGATCACAAATTGTGCAAGGTCGATGTGCAGTTTTGTGATGTTGAGATAATACAGTATCCATATTCTTGGTTGTCTATCTACCAGCTGAAGTAGTATAGTTCTGTATCAAATTGCTTCTTCTGTTTGGCAAACTATTATGCAAGCAATGTAGTAAGCTGTTATAATAATAAGCTGAAGAGTCCAGACAAGACTCTAGAAGGTATATTCAAGAAATGCACCCTTTTGCTTCCATATTTGGGTGATTTTATATTTTTGCTTGTGTAGTTTCTTTGGACAATCAACAAATTTGTTGTGATGAATCTGAGGGAAAAAAGTATTTGGTAGGAAATAAGGTAAACAATAAAAACAGGGCTCTTTCTGTGAGTAGCAGCACTGAAGAAGTATCTCTAGTTTTTAATTAGTTAACCAGTATATTTATTGATGAAGCATTCAAGTCTTTGAGCAGTACTACAGTTAGAAGTTCTAGACTTGTCAGAAGAGCAAATGCTTTGTGTAATTTATTCAGCCTACACATTAATTCCTCAGCAGCTGCTAAGACAAGGATATACACAGGATATCTAGACAATGTGAAAGCAGTAAATCTATGATCAAATGGTAAATTTAAAAGACTTTGAACTGAGGAAAGAAGTTTTTCCAGGGTAGTGCTGATGGCATCCCACTGTCTTATAGCACGTATTCCTACAGGATCAGTTGCTGAAATTAAGGAGGGTGAAATAGGAGTCACAGAACAAAGAGAGCTTCCGCTCAGCAAACCCTGCACGACAGATCATGGGCTGGGAGCACCGTGTGCCTCCCAGATAAAACCTGAATTCCTGATCCTGCTGTGCCAACAGAGGGCACTGAGAAGAACATAAATGTCAGCGCACTTAGTGCGTCGGGTGGAACGTGCCCAAGACTGTGCAATTCTTCTTTCAGAGGTTTCAACTATTACAGGAGATTTCACCATTGTCATGGTTACAAAAGCAAGATCCCAACCTCAGCAGCCACCATCTGCTGCTGTTTGTGAGGCTGGAACAGGCTGGGATTTTTTCAATGAAACAAAGTTTCACTAGGCATATGTTAACCTGATATTTTATAGGAATTAAACAATTCTGATGAGAATGATTTCTCAGCTCCAGGGTAGAATTTGATCTGAATATGAAAAATATTACAGGACCAAGTAATAAGTTATTAGTGCTAAAGCTTTTGTATGGTCTGTGGGAGACACATACCTCTAAAGCCCTGCTCCAAAGTCCTCTGGCACAGAGAAATGTTTTAGCAAGAATTATGGGGGAGCTGCCGCAGTTCTGTGAATGAATGTTCATTAAGTCAAAAGAGGCACAAATGGATGACTGACCGATGGACTAATTGTCATGGTTACAAAAGCAGCTGGAAATAGAAGGATTTACACCTCAGTTTCTCTTGTCCTAGCCCAGCTGGTGGTTCCTATGTTGGTCTCCTCTTTGCACTCTATTTGTAGACAGGATTGAGGTGACTTGACGGCATTCTAATGCTGGAGGTAATGTTTTTGTTTTGCTTTGTTTTCTTTCCCGAAATAGTCTCAGAAAGTGAGAAAAGAATTTCTTGCTCAGTTCTGATGAGTTGTCCAGGTCTTACTCCCCTGAAGTCAGACATAAGCTTCCCCTTGACTCCACTTGGAGAGGGTGATTTCTTAGGGATCTGCTACTCCGCAGAAAAATAATATTTTTTTATTTTTTTTCTAATTCCCTAGGATTCAGAGAAGAGCAGGCCATCCTAGGGCAATGTGCCTTCCAGAAAAGCGATTCTGCAAGCATATCAAGAAATGCAACAGGATTGAAAGAGATGCAAAGGTTAGAGGCAAAGGAAAAGGTCCCAGTGCATCAAGGCTAAGTCAGGCTGTGCTGCCCTTCCCTCCATCCTAAGCACAGTCTGTAGAAGATAGCCTCAGCAGAGGTCTCCATCCTTTAACACATCCTGGTACATCTATTTTACAGAGTTCCCTGTAACCTACTGGAACCTTCGGGTTCCAGTGTGGGCACAGGCATGTGTTTGGAACCTCTGAACAGCACTAAGAATGGTAAAAAAGAAATGGGAAAATATTAGCACGTTCTCTATGTATCTTATTTGGGCTGTCTCCTTGCTACTTTTCCATTAAAATGGTTATTTTTGAACTTGAAAGGAAAAATTAAGATTAAAGAGCATGTTTCCATGCAAGTTATTTTCTTTCTTTATTGAAAGTGACAGCTGTAGAATTTGTACCTACAAACTGAGCAACAGGAAGGAACTAGAGGGCAAGGCCTACGTGCAGTGAGTTTAACTGAGCTGGAATTTGTTGTACCATGACAATACACCAAGACTTCAGCAGAGGTGCCCATTTTCAGAAATAAGTGATTACAAGAGGGAAGAGGAGAAAACCCCTTTTTCTCCCCTCTGTGAAGCTATGCAGAATCCAGTGTTGCCTTTGAATTCTCATTCCTCTGTGGATCAATGAATTAAGTAACACATCAATGCCAGAGAGC
Organism: Penelope pileata; assembly: GCA_013396635.1. Classification (NCBI taxonomy): domain Eukaryota; kingdom Metazoa; phylum Chordata; class Aves; order Galliformes; family Cracidae; genus Penelope; species Penelope pileata. The sequence continues at coordinate 1,247,428 of WBMW01000664.1, forward strand.
AATGAATCTCTGCTCCCAGCTGTGGGTTCCTCTCTTGGCATGAGAAGCGTTTGATCTAGGTATGCTGTCATGAAGGATAAGAGCTCCTTCATCATCTTTGGGGATGTTGATTTACCAGCTAAAACCGATGGGGTACCTGTTCTGCAGTTCCTGAGGTGGAATGCTTTTACTTTTCTCCTTCATTAAAGTGTTGGCTTTTAGGCGAAGAATAACAGTTTGAGAAGGGAATAGTTTTAGGGTCTTTAGGGACTGCCCTTTGAGCAGCTGCTACACAGTAGTCCAAAGGCACATGAGGGCAGAGCAGACCCCTGGAAGCCAGCCCTGTGTGAACACTATTTGCTGGGGCCGGATGCTGTTAAACCAAAGCTGGATGTGGGATTTGGGATATGGTCAGTGCTCCTTGTGCCTCAGCAAATGGGGCCCTGTGCATGGCCTGCAGAAACAGCAGCCTCGCCCTGTTAACCCAAACACGGCATTTCTCACTCAGCACCACAATGCCATGCTGATTTATACAGGAAGACAGGCGAGGATGTCCACATTGACGCCACGTGTGTATGGATGTGGTTTTGTCTCCTAAAACACCTTCACCCAGAGTTTCTGGAGCTGCCTTTTATTGCCACTTTACTCAGTGGGGATAAATGCTGTGTGTTCGGCAGTTATTCCGGCCCAGCTTGGGGCAGCGGGGCTGGAAAGCATCCCTTAGCATACAGGGCAGCTGAGGCAAGGTGCCTGGCGTGTGTGTTGGAGAGCAGAGCTCTGTGTGAGAAGAGGATGAGGCAGGAGGATGCTTTGCTTTACAGGGAGAAAGGAGTCCTTTCCCTTCTCACTATGTCAGGGTTGGGTTAAGCCCACAGCCCCTTCCAGAAGGATGATTTTCCTTGCTACATCTGCCTGGAGCCCGCCAGCTAGCAGCATGTGCAACATGCAGCAGTGCTGGTGAGCTGCTTGTAAATCAGATAATTAGAGACATAGCTGACTATAACATCTCGAAGGAGGCTCAGCGTTGGGCAGTGACTTTTATTTACAGTTTAGCAGTTAAACGTATTATACTGCATAAACCTTGAAATGGCTTGATTATAAAATGTGTTTTGGAAAGTCCATGTTCCTTCCCCATAGAGTGCTAAACCTGGTGAAAAATGGGTAGCATCAATAAACACCAAACCTTGTACCAATAAACGTGTTCCCTTCATTACTCAAAGAGCCCGGAGCCATGGAGGTATAAAAGGCCCCATTCTCCCCTGCAGGGGAATAACACATGTAGGGTAGAGAAAACTCAATGAATTTCAGTGTGCAGTTTCCTGCTCATTTCTGCATGGCAGGGGGATGGGGAAGGACTTTGGTCTTGCTTTCCCTGTAGGACATAAAAAAAATAGCTGCCTCTCTAGTTTACAGATATTGGGAAACCCAAAGAGTCAGAAACATCTTTTGTTGTTAACTGTCCTGCAGAATCTGCTTTTGCAGCTTTCCTTGCATACCCTTCATCAATGGTTTCCTGTGCTGTGAAATTCTGCAGGATAGTTGTATAGCTCCCTAGGCTACACATACTCTATGTCTATGCATAAATAGAAAAAGAGAGAGAGATTAAATAATTCTGTTAAGCTTTTAAAGAAACCCACTTATCTGAAGCAGCTGAAGAACAGGAGCATGTAGGGAGTCCCATCGCACCACAGCAGCCACCTGCACCAGCACAGGAACTGAGCTGGGGCTTCCCCAGACCATGCACCTGAAGCCATGTGATGGGAGGCAGGTGCTAGCCAAGATGGTCTGCCATTTCCCCTCCTCACTGGGGATGTCCAGATGATAGAACCACCGAATGGCTTAGGTTGGCAGGGACCTTAAAGCCCACCCAGCTCCAACCTCTGCCATGGGCAGGGCTGCCACCCGCTGGACCAGGCTGCCCAGGGCCCATCCAACCTGTCCTTGAGCACCTCCAGGGATGGGGCACCCACAACTCGTCTTGAGTAACCAGATATTTTCCACTTTTTCCTCCCTCCTTCCTCTTACATTCTGTAAAGCGGATCAGAATAAAATCAGAGTGGATTGCAGTGGATGAGTTCATTTTTCAGAGGAAAATTTCTTCCTTTTGTTGCTCATGTTTCAGCTTGAGCCTAGAGGAAGTCTTTTCCCAGACTTTGAACCAGAGATTAGCCTATGGACTGTCTACACGTGTGTGTGTATACTTCTAAGCACCTGCAAAGCTATGACAACATTAGTCATTTTAGAGAATTGTTCCCATTTTGTCAAGTGACTTTTTTACCTGATCCATGACTTGAACAAAGATTCTCCCATCAGCTTTGGTCTGTTGGGCTTCGGCTCCACTGCTCACAGCTGCATGGCAGGGCGACCTCGAGCAGCTCCCACCAGGAGCCAAAAGGAAGCTGTGGCAGGAGGGAAGAGCACCCGGCAGGTGCTCATAGCCTGGGGCTTGCACTCTGCTGGAGTTTTTCTCGTTATGGCTGCTGCATTTTCTTAGTGAGTTTGTTTCTGACTACGCTTTCCCTCCCTCCCTGTACTTCCTAAGCCCGAATCCCAGGCCCAGTGCCACGGCTCGTGCGCAGCCGCGGTGCAGCAGCCTCCCAGCAGTGCCTGCAGAGCCATTGCCCCTGTGTGGCAGATGAGAGAACACACAGCACGCGGCACGTGCTGAACGCTGCGCGAACACCGCGGCAATCAGCACGGGACAGGAGCCCCTGTAAAATAAAATAGACTTTTTGCCCTAATCTGTTATAAAGTGCCGTAAAATTGCAATTTATTTCAGGTACGTTGCCTCAGCCCTTGTTGTCATGACATTGCTCTAAGAGTTTTAAGGCGGTGGATCTGAGTGCAGCCCCGTGCTGTGCCTGGGACAGTCAGTGAGATGCTGTCCCAATGATTCCGCTGAGATGTGGGATTTCACCAAGCACTTTTCCCATTGCAGCCTGGGGTTGCTGTGCCCATAGCACAGTGGCAGCCTGCAGCTCCCAGCGATAGCTCATGTGTGCCCCAAGCACAGCACATCTGTGGCCTGACAGAAAGCTGTGTTTGCCTTCCAATATCTGAAAAAGCTGTAACGACTTCTTATTTTGGACCCCTCAGCCATGCCAGCAGTGAAAGCGGGAGGTGGGTACGTGGTCCAGTTGCTATTTGCCCATTGCTGCAGACAGCTGTAAGAGTTACAATGACTTTGATCTTTTGTTTTCCCCACTTGGAGAAGCCCTCATTACCAAAACATCACCTCTGACCTTCTTTTATATTTCCAACGTGGGTTTTATTAACTCCTTTTTCATATGGGACATGTGGTGTCTGCCACTTGGTAACAAGGAGGCGAAGTTTGCACTTTTGATGCAAAGAACAGCAGCGAGGAACATGGCCTCTTGCCAGCAGGTTATGCAAAAAACCCATTCTGGGGAGGGGGGATTAACTCTGTGCGCATGGAGCCGGGCTCTCCCTGGGCTCGCAGCTGGGACAAGCCTCTTGCACTTAGCAGGATTCAGCCAGGGAAAGTGGGACGTGCCTTTATCCCACCCGCACGCACCTTACACAGCCATGATATATCTCTATCGATCGGGTGAGGGATTTATTTCCACAGCACCTCTTTAGTTCCTGAGCTGAGAAGCCCTCCCATCCGGCCCTCCCCTGCCAGCAGCTCCGGGGGTTTTGCACGCATTAGGAGTACAGTGAAACTGTACGCGACAGTGAAAATTTACTGGATGTTGCAGAAAGAAACAAGGGAAAGCTAAAGCACAGCCCAGAAAAATGAAAGAAGTGCTGTTTGCATGTGCTTTTATTGATTTCTGACAGCCACGTTACTTTCAGGGACAACAGAAGGGAAAATAATTTCTGTCGTTGGATGGATGAGTGATACACAACCACCCCTTTTTAACTAGCTTTGTGAATATGTATTGGTGCATGCATGTGCAGAAGGGTGTCTACCTAATTGGCCTCGAGAGGGGATTAAACTAAATAAAATCACAGTCCACAGGAGGCCTCTAAATATGGCTTTTTAATTTGAAAATTTTTGTGGGTTACAGTGTAATTCAAGCTTTTCAAGCTTTATTAGTGCACAGCCCTTGGTGCAGAGCTCCCATCCCGCCAGCTCCACGCGCTGCAGCAGAAGCCAGGGTGCTCTCTTTGGCTGTGAAATGATCGCCGCAACGCAACCAGAGCCCTCCTGCAAATAAAACACGTGCTAACAGCAGCGAGGGCAGCAGTGTGCATCTGGGCAGCAATGCTGTCTGGAGGTGGCACTGAGCAGGGGCAATGACAGCCGTCAAGCATCCCTCTGCCCTGCCCGCCATGGAGGTGCGGGGAGCAGATAGGAGAGAATAGCAGCAATTTTGCGTGTTCGCTTGCAATAAAAGTCAAAGTATGCAGCCCGGTGTAACTAATTGCTGTGGAAGGAGAAAGAACCAATAGTGCTCGTTGCTGTGAAACTGTTAATGGAGAACTTATGGAGAGAAAGTCCGAGTTCTCTCGTCCAAATTGGAATGTGAAAGAAATCTGTTGGAAGGTGATGACAGAAATGAAGTAAAACAGTTGTTTCCTGATCCATGTGCCAGATGTGTCACATACTGTGATAAATAAGATCTGCATCTTACACTCCAGAAATTGGGGAATATTACAAGCGTTTATTATAGTGAGGTACAAAAAATGTACTTGAAATGCTTTGTTTCTCCTGGCACCAAGCAGTGAGAAGTTATTGCACAATGCCTGGAGCTGCTAATTCTTTTGTTTAGGTTCAATCCAACACAGCCTATTAAAAGCTTAAATTCAATTTTATTGTTAAGGTATTTATTAACTGATTATGAAAAGACATTAAAGGGCTCATAATTAAACTACTAAATTGCTCCTTACCTTGACGAATCCTCCCGTTTTCCAAGACCGACTTCCATAGTATAAAATATCAGGGTTTTAATTTAGAGAAGAATGCTGGTCACAGGCAAACCCTAGCTGTTGCTTTAGCTCCCATCCGATCCCAGGCTGCCTTGCTGCTGCTCATAAGCCCAGAATACCGGGGCAGAAAGCCTAATGCATTGGTGGCATTTCTTGGGAAGAGTGCTCTGCAGGTTTGTGGCATGTTGTCACACATTTGCAGAAATAGCTGCGTGTTGATGTTGGATAACCCAGCCTTGTTGCTCAGGAAAAAAGTCTTATTGACTTTTGGCCCGTGTGCTTTTTGAAATGTGTGTTGCGAACAGCCTGCTAGCCCTGCTGAGATTGGCGGCCCATGCTTCCAGGCAAAGCTGGTTCCCATCGTCGGATGTGGTTCCTGGAAACCTGCTATGTACATAATCCCCAACCCCAAAGCCGGGAAGGCAGGGGGGGATGAGGGACTGGACCGCACACACCAGCTCAGTGCAGGACCTCGAAGAGGCTGGTGGCCCTCCAAGCCAGGGTTGTTATAGGGGCAAATGTGTGGTGCCTTCACCTGGATGACTGATGTCTGGGTGGGGTGTAACCATGAGGGAGACGGTCAAGGGGGGTTGAGCCTTTTGGAGTTTTCTCTTCAGGATTTGCTCTGTTCATATACAGAGTTGTGTGTCCAGAGCGTGCACCACAGCTTACCAGGAGACTGGGTTGTCTACCTGGGGGTAGCTTCAGCTCTCAGCTGGCTCTGGCTGGCTGCACCCTCACAGACCTCACCCGCAGGCCGTAAATACTCAACGGCCTTCCATGGTGACTTCATCAGGAAGATTTTGATGTTGGGACAAGCAGAAAGTACACAGCTGATTATCAAAGGTAGAGATGAAAGTTTGAAATCCCTGATAAACACCATTGTTTGAACCTCTGCAGTCCCAGGAACCTGGTGGCAAAGAGCAATAACCTGATTATCAGTTGCCTTTAAGAAAGAAATCCCGTCTCATGGTCTCATCATGCCCATAATGACCCAGGCAAGCCTTCCGCAATTTGCTTTTGGGACCTTTCCCTTGGCAGTACCGGTGTTCCCAGCACTGTCTGAGACGCGTGGGGCCGCTCACACTTCTCCTGCCTGATGGTTGAGGCTGTCTGCAGACTCAGTGTATTGGCCCAGCCTCGGTGCGTCTGGTTGAAGGAGCTGACCCTAAGCACCTCATGGAGGCTGAGATGAAATGCAGCCTTTGACGAGGAAGGGAGCCTCATGCCCGAATGCATGTAGATGAAGTTCATCCTCGTTATCATTCATTGCATTTTCCAGGGTTACTTAAGAGAGATGGGCTTGAAATGTTTTTCTAAAGATGAGATTCACAAAAATGTGGCTTTGGGGAGATGCTGGCACCCTGTCTTGGTGTGTAAGATGTGGGTGAGTCCCGACTGGGTGCACCTTCTCCCCTGCAGGAAAATACCCAGTTTGCTTACACAGGTCCCCTTAGGATGGTTTTCAACTTTTCCTGTATATGCAGGTCTGATCCACCCTCAAAACGTGACATCATCTATGGTCTTCATCTGTATCACATCAGCCTTTACTCAGATTTCAGGGGGAAATATCTCCCTACCAGTTCTAAAATTCATCTTTATTGCTATGCTGTGTCTTTGCTACTGGAAGTGTGTTTGCTTACTCCATGGTGGATATCTTGCTCTAACACCCCAGTTTGGAGCAGCACAGGTAGATTTTACTTTGAGGTAGGCATTTCACTCCTGCAGGGATTTGCCTTCATTACTTGTATGGACATAAGAGCTCTCTTGCCCTCCCCTTCACTGATGTTTCTCAGTGAGATTCTGAATTTAGCAACCCCACCAGGGTTCTTTCTTTTTTCTTTCCTCTTTTTTTTTTTGACAGAAAAGCTGCAGCTGTAAGTGTTTATGGGAAATAAAGATATCTGATTAGTTTTTTTTTTTTTTACGCACTAAGCTGCATACCCTCTGGTAACTTTATTTGCTATCTTGTTGGAAGGCTGTGGAAGAGTGGAAAGATTGCAATGTCTCAGCAGCACAGTAAGAGCTGTCCCACTCTCCAGAATACAGAGGTGCTGTTGCTGCTCAAAGATGTTTTATTGAAGAAAGTGATACTGCTTTTGACAGAACCAGGCACAGCCTTACAGTAAGGGCTAGTTAGGAGCCTCAGCAAACTGTTACTGTCATGCAGAGCTATGTTTACCCTTAAGGGACACATTAGGAGAAACAATGGACAATGAGCCATACTGACAGCTTATGGGAGGAAACAAATGAAAGAAATAAAATCTAGTATGCTTTTGTGAAGCTGACATGCAGACAGCTGACAGAGGTCAGTACGTTACAGCTTTGCTATGGTGAAAATATCGATTGTCCTGGCTTGTCACAGAAAGTGCAAACACCTCTTGTGCATGCCAAAGATATGGAAAAAAAATAGGTGATACTTACTGCAGTGAATAGCCAGTGATAAATGTGGTGTATAACTCATGGTGAACGTCATCCAAGCCAGGGAAGGGATCTCTCTGGGGCAGGGAATATTTTTGTGTTGCCTCTTTATACAGTACAGGATTTGTTTCTCCTAAATTGAGACTCCAGAACCTAAGACCCAGAGTGCAGTCTAGCCACTTTCCCATCTTCACAGGCAACTATGTTTGTGAGTTGCTTCCCTCCTTAAGCTAGGGGATCCCTGGCCAATGAATTTTAGTGGCCAGAAGTAGCTGTGCTGGGACCCAGAGGCAGTAGGAGGAGAGTATCAGCCCCATCTGGGGCCAGGGCAAGTGAGTGAACCCAAATGTGCTTGGATCTCAACAGAGATCGAAAACCCAAACCGACACAACTGTAGGTCTCTGCGGGAGCCTAGGAGCTGTGCTCTCAACAGGTAGCACGTGCCAAAGCTGGGTGGAATGGCTCTCTGCCTGTGGCTTTTCAATTTTAGCAATTCTATTAGAGGGACTGGGACTCCATTCACTCTCTGGGATAAGGACCAAAAATTGGAGCTAGAAGTCACTTGAGCCCAAGGTCTGTGTGGACTGGATGCCTCCCAGTGTCACCAGTGAAACTGGATCCCAGTCAGGTTCACTCAGCATCTGTGCAACAGAGGTGACAGTGATAACTTGGTATTATTTATGCCACTGTAATTCTAAAAGTCCATGCTGTGGATTTCTTGGTCCAGTGCATTTTTGGAGTTGCCAAAAGTGTACATTCCTAACTCTAGTTAGATAATCAAAGTTCGCTATTTTGATCTGAATTCTTTATGGAAACAAGATGAGTTGGTTTTAGGCTGTGCCCATACTTAGTTTTCAAGCTTACACAGTAGCCTGAAGCAGCTCGCTTGGGCTGCCCCATCTTTTGGTTTGCTTTCACCTCATCCAAGAAACTGGAACAGCCAGCTTTAGAGTCCTGAAAGCTCTCAGGATCTCTGCAGAGTCCTTTTCCTCAGAGCTACACATCATACGGCTGGAAGGTCTGGGTGGTGCCATGGCTGCAGGAGGTGCCAAATGGGACATGGTGATGGGAGCAGGACTCCCACCAGCCCAGCGTGGCTTTCCCTCGTGACCCCTGCCAAGGGCAGCCCATAAAGGAGAAGCAGGTTATGCCTCGTGGTCTGTGCTATGGATTGGATGTCTGGATTTAGAAAAGAAGAGCTTGTCCTGTCTTTATAAACTCAACACTCCATCCCATCCATAGCACCCCGCAGTGAGAGAAGAGCAACACGTGGTGTAGGGGCAGCGCATGAAAGATCTCCAGTGTCTGAAAGGGTCTCTAGCGCAAACCCGGTCCTGCTGTCAGCTCCACTGAGGACGTGTCTGCTGGCAGTCCCCGCCTGTAGGTGTTACTGACTGACAGATAGCTGTGGAGGCAGAAAACCGTCAAAGTGTTAGAAAAGTCAATATTATTAAGACCTTGTTCCCCTTGCTTCCCTGTTTGGAGTAGTTTCTTAAGTATGACCAATTACATTCTTTTTTTATGACCAGTCACAAATGCAGTTTTTATGAGTTGGTTTGCTCAATGATTCAAATGTATAGACTTTATTTCAATCTCATTTGAGTTGGAGGAAAGCATACAAGGATTTTTGCTGGCTTAAATTAGTGGAACTGCCCCTTTGGCTGAGTGACAGGGCCCTCGCCTTGCGGAGCAGAGCTCCAGCCCCGTCGCTGACTTTTGCCTGTAAATTAGTTTGTGAAGTGGTGTTTATTGCTACATTGGGAGGTTAAGACAGCCTAATTGTATGTTTGTACAGGAGAAAACATCACGCCAGAGCCTTGAGCAATTATTCTTTCCATGTCCTTTCACTGTTTAATCTTGACACTGTTCAGAAGGATAAGGAGACAATTTGTCTTCACCCTGCAGCCAATTAGCAGTAAAAGTGCAGAATGGCTAACGCAACATCCACCGGAGTGGCATCGTCCATTCGTCAAGATAAGAACCCTGAAACAGCAGGCATCTAGAACCCCTTCCTGGGAATTGCTCTGAGCACAGCCAAGGACATCACCATGATTGATGGCCTGCTGCCTGCTTTCAACCTATGACAAAGTTCAGCACCTCTCCTCCCACTTCTCTCCAGTGGCCATCTTCTCTTTGTGGAGGAGTTATTCTCCAGTGGATCAGTCTTTTTCACAGGCTGTTACTCACTGAAATGTTTTTACTTTTCTTACTAGCTAAAGTGAATCATGGGGAACTGCCTTTCTTTCCCAAGGAAGACGTGCCAAATACGAGCCAGACGAGTGTGGTGTCTTCTCTGAGTTGGCTAAAAGGTGTGGCACAGTAAAGGTAGACCTTTTATATGACCCCCACTGTGTTAAAAAGAAGAGATCTCTCTTTTTGACTGTGTCTCATGTGTGGAAGGGGCAAATATTTTCTGCAAAGCCACCCACCCAGGTCTTGCTGTGCCATCTTTACATGCAATAAGCCTAGAGAGCCACAGTCAGTGCAGGCGTAAATGACCAATGACAGTGGAACTTCGAGCAGTTCCACGTGGCCTGTATTTGGTTCTGAATGTCCAGGATACAGTTCCTTTGAAAGTGCCTGCAGGAAGGTTGTCTCAATGTTTTTCTTGTCTGCAAAATACTTCTTCCATGAGCTCTATACAAAAACCAGCAGCATCCATATTTCTTGCATAGTCCAATGGCCAGCACAGATCATTTTTGCTGGATTCTTAAATATATGCAGAAAGTACAAGCTCATACTCAACTTTTGCTTTGAACTGACAGGCCAGAAGTTTACTGGGCCTCTCTTACTGGTCTACTCCTGCATGTTTTAAAAGAGGCTAAATTCAGCCCTTGGCTGTTGGTGCAGGCAATTGCATTGCAGTAGGACTGGGCATAACCCCTAATTTCTGTAATTAACAGTGCAAGAGCAGACCTACTCAGAAATTGTTATTAAATCCTTAGTGTGCTTCTTCACCATCCCAGCCTATTTTGGTGGAGTAGATAAAGGTTTTGCTCAAAGATGCTGAGATTTGATATGGAAAAACTGGACATTTTCAGAGAGACTTCGTTTTCCGGATGGAATAAAAGGGAGGCGCCAAGAACATTTTAATCAAATGCTCATTACTTAGAGGATGCAAGGAAAAAATGCTGGCTCCCCTATCCCCTTCCAAGCCAACAGAACATTTTGAGGGCTTCAGCATCTATCTAGCTATATATACACACACACACGAGGTATTCTTACACTTCCAGCAAAGGATAAAGTGGAGGAGAGCTGGTGGTTAGCAAGATGGGAACAGAACTGCATGTGAGACTGGTCTGGGAAACATGTTAGATGATCCCAAAGCTTCGGTTTTGACCTTTCTTCAGAAAAAAAAAAATAATAAAGTGCTTTATGTAAAAACTCTCAGATCTTTAGCTTCTCAGAGAAACTGTCTTTTGCCAAGTAACACAGTCACTTACTTACTTACATTCCATATGTCTCTGCCAGAGGGTATGTCCCAGGCCTGATGTGCTAGTAAAATGAGGAGTGTAAATCTGGCGGAGGTGCTCGCGCCAAGCTCAGTGATGTGAGAGGCAGGAGACAGGTTTTAAATGCTTTGCTGCCCTAAAACACGCCCAGGAAGGTGGTCATGGGTGCCGTGCTGTTTTGGAAGTTCTGCTTCCTAGGCACCCTGGGGGCAGGAGGAATGATGTCATGATGACATCACGCTCACCCTGAGCTCCCTAATGTTATTCACAGCAGCATCTGCTGCAGGGAAGCATTTCTGGGAGGAAGGTGTCAAAAACATGACACTTTCCAACTGTGGTCGGAAAGGGGAGTGTCAAGCAGCAAAGTGCTGACGCTGCGTCCCCTGGGGCATGAACCACGTCTCTTCTAGGTGTCTGACTGTCAAACCTGGTGCAGCGAGTGTTTTTCCTCTCTTTCATTTGCTTTATTGAGGCCGGCATCGGTTACAGCTGTTTTAAAAATATCTGAGCAGGTTATGGTGGGAAAGAACAGAAGAAGTTCTTGCTGCACAAATGCAAAGCTCAGATGGCTTTCTTTGCAAAGATGAAGATCATTAGTGGTTTTTCATTCTGGGCAGTTCTAGAGGAGGAGAGGCATCTTTGGTGTGAAAGAGCTAGCAGAATGGGCAGTCAGGGATTTTGGAGCTCTGACTGCAACTCTGGCACTCATTCCTGCTGAAACTGAGCTAAAAATTTCAAACTGGAGCCTCTGAAAGGTTGATAATAATAAGTAATAGGGCTGGATGGAAAACAAGAATTCTGTTTTGTAAAAAATGTTGTGGTTTCAAAATTTGTTTTCATTCCAGTGCGGAAAGAATATGAGATCTTTCTTCCTATTTTCCTTTTCAAGGGACAGGGGAAAAAAAAGAAAATAGGCAGATTAGAAAAAAGCTTCCAGTATAGTAGGTTAGGGCAATGGTTTGGATGAGGAATTGACCTGGCATCTCCCCTGCAGTAGGTGTGATGAGGATCTTGGACATCCAAAGCTGGATTTCCCACCTAGATTTTTTATCCCGGAGATCAAACGTTCCCTGGATTTTTTTTTTTTAATTGAAACATTTGTGTTTCTTTAAAAGGTTTTAATACTATGATTTTTAAAATATTATTTATTTAGAAAGAGGATTGGGCCATTTTTTTCACAGAATTACACAGAATCACAGAATTGTACAGGATGGAAGGGACCGCTAGAGATCATCTAGTCCAACCCCCATCCAAGGCAGTTCCCTACAGCAGGTTGCACAGGAAGGAGTCCAGGTGGGTTTTGAGTATCTCCTGAGAAGGAGGCTCCAGAGAAGGAGACTCCACAGCCTCTCTGGGCAGCCTGTTCCAGTGCTCCGTCACCCTCACCATAAAGAATTTTCTCCTCATGTTTGTAAGAGACTTCCTGTGTTCTAGTTTGTGCCCATTGCCCCTTGCTCTGTCACTCAACACCATTGGAAAAAGCCAGGCCCCATCCCTTTGACTGCTGCACTTTAGATATTTATAAACATTTACAAGATCCCCTCTCAGTCTTCTCCAGGCTGAACATTCCTATCATTTCATCATTTCTAATATTCCACTGCATGTATTTTTCGTTACTTACAGAAAATTCCAGGTACAGTGACAGTCCTTCATCTCATTGACACTGTCCAACTGCTTGCTGAAATCGGGTGAGATGCATCAGAACATTTGACCATTTCTTATCAGCTTGTTTAATATTTTGAAATATTTTTGAAATTTCAGGCAGATATGTTGAAATAAAGGTCTGAGCACCTCTGACTACACCGCTGCCACCTCTAAAATGTTGCTGGTTATACTGGAGTGTCTTTCCCCAGACGGCAGAGATATTGAAAAATGTCTTTAATATCTGCATGGCTCTTTGAATACAACAGCTTCAAGTGCAGTTACGAACACCTTGCGTACTGACAAGGTAGTCAGAGCTGTAAGCCAAGGTGCAACATATCAGCAATAGCACTGCAGACTTATCTGCACTGAACCAGCCAAACAAAGGTCTGGCGGACAGGCCGGCTAATGTCTGTTCTTCGTTTTGGCCCTGGCACAACAACATGAGATCATTTATAAGTAATCAAATTTTGTTTACCCAAGTGTTTTATGTAAAAGCTTTGGAGGGTTCTCCTAGGTATAGTGAGCCAGCGTGAAGTACAATGGGGATGAGGTGCAGCTGTAGCTACTACTTTGCTTGTAATAGCTAATAGCCGGCGCTTAAGTGGTGCTACAGGAGATGAGATTGCATTTGCAGGGAATTCACACAAGAAACAGACTTCTCTGCAGAGTACTGAAGACATTAGACCTACAGGTGCAGCCTGTGAACTTGTAAAGTCTCTTCAAATTCAGCTGGGGCTTTTCCAAAGCAAAATACAATTTCTGTAGGCAAAATAGATTTAGCACCTATTCCCTGCGTAGCTGTGTGTCTCCTTAGCTACCACGGAAACCAATGAAATTTAAAAATGCAATATTGGGCTCTTGGTGTATATAAGACCTATAATAGCTATATGCTGACTAGTTCTTGGATCGCCATCTTTTAGCCAAGCAGAGAAAAAAAATACTTTAGCAGGACTAAAAAATCTTCTCTTATCGTCTCGCCATCTGTTTACATCAAACCACGGTGACTCTTTTCAAAGGAGAAAAGGACACTATCTAAGTCTGAAATTTAGGGTTTGATGTAAACAGATGGCGAGACGATAAGAGAAGATTTTTTAGTCCTGCTAAAGTATTTTTTTTTCTTTTAGCTGAGCTGTGTGGAGTGCAACCTTTTGGGCTTTGTGGAGGACTACAGGGATCCTCAGGACACAGGGCGGTGACTGCTTTTACCTCTGTCTTGGTGATTTCTCTGGCAAATTCAGTAGCACTCAGCAGCAGCAGCAGTATGAACAAACCCTGAGTTGTTATTCTCTATGATGTTCATAGTATAGCACGGGCTTGCATGAGTTAATCTTTGTTACACAGTCTCTGAGGTGGCTAGATATCTTCTCCCTGGAAGAGGTGAGAGTGGGAAGCTGGGGTTAAAACATTCAAATTTGGGTGTCTGTAGTCAGGCAGATAAATACGAGAATCTCGCTTGTTTTTTCCCCAAAAAGGGCAGAATGTTTGGCTGAACTGCTTCACTTGTTAGTGCTCAGGACTGGAACAGGCTTGCAGGTTAGAAGATTTACCTTTCAGTATTCCTTTGCAGGCAGTTCTGTTACTTTGCTTCAGCTTGGCCACTTATTTGCAGCTCCAGCCTTACTGGTGGAGGTGGTGGCAGCCCCACGTTTTGCATTTGCCAGGATTGTTCCTGGTGACTGTGCAAGTTTCAATGCTCTCTGCATCCTGAAGAAAGGTAAGGCATCCCGAAGAAAGCTAACACATCCCCAGGGCAGAGAAAAGAGCTGAATTTCATAGACAGGTACGCATTTTTGTGTGCGTCCATTGTTAAAATTCCATGAAAATCCATCAGTTCAATAACAGGTTTTACAGTGTAAATATGAATATTTCATAACATGAAAGTTTCTGGGGAAAAAAGTTCGTGTCCATCTCTACACTGGGAAAGCAAGCCCTTGACCTTTTGTGAGAATTATAGGAATAGGAATGGCTGGTTCATTATGCAGGATATAAAACTGTCCTGTTGAATAAGGGAATTATACACAGTAATGCATCAGCCTCAAGCAATAATTTTTATTCTAGTACTGTGCTATATTGAGTTCATCCTATTTAGCACCTGAAGTTTTTGTAGCTGCCAGGTTAGGCTTGAGTTAACATCATAATTGCAGTTTTCCTACCAACATTCACCTAGAAGTCTAACAAATGGGTGATATGAATTGTTTTTACCACAAGCAATTAGCCAATCTCATTGAGTGATGAATGAAGTGAAATCTCATTGTGTTTACAGCCTCAGACCCTGAAGTAGTCATTTTAAGGCCTGAAAATGCCCATTCTTGGTTTTGCTGGTCATGTGTTGGATATGGAATCTTAGCATAACCAGAAGAGTGGGAGAGAGCTACACGGGATTGGTAGCTTCAAGCAAACAGCTCTTGCAAACATGTTACAACACTTTTTTCTGCTCTTCTAAGAAACATGGTCAACAACATCAGGCAAATGAAAATGACTATATATATATGAGGATAGAGTTATGCCTCGGGCTTAGGGAGACACAACCGAGTTGGTGGCAAGCATCTTCACAAATGCAGGAGAGTAACTAAAAGTTCCCTGTGAGGGAAGGGATCTACTGAGGGAAGGAACTTACCCCAGGAAAGGAAGGTTTGGCTGCTGCCACAGATCCGTTTTCCCAAGGTTAAAAATAACACAAGGGAAGAGTTTATGGAACCATCTCCTGAGACATCAGGTTTTTGGAATTTGGAATCAAAAATTGATTCTTTTGGCCCATGTTTGGTGAAAACAGTGGAAAATCTAGATTCATTTGAAGGAGAAATTAAAAAAACATGACTGGTAATAAAAAATAGGACTGACTGTGACAGTAGGACAATTTATAATTGGGGGTCAAGTATCCTATTAGTTTGGGGCAATTTCTCTTTAAATAGAAGACCAGTCACAAAGGATTCCTAAGAGATGATATAATCTGAAACTACATTGGAAAAAAGTTTGCTTCCCTCTTAAATTACCAGGGCCTTTTGTATCCTAGTAAAATACTTTATTACTTGATCTGGCTCTAGAGAAACAGTGATTCCATAACAAACCTTTCCCAGGGCTTTAATTATTTCCTTTATTATATCCTGAAAGGGGACCAGGTCACTTCTGAAGGCCACAGAAAGAATAAAAAAAAGAAAATTCCTGGGCAAACAAACAAAAACCGAAGGAATGTTTCTTTATTTCAGAATTCAAAATTAGGATAAATAAAGTTAGGTTGCTAAGTATTGAGAGCGAATAGTTCTGTTACCAGAAACATCTCAGAATATATTTCAAAGAATTATCTGATGGTCTTCCAGAAAATCCCTTAAAAGCCAGCCCTGCCCCAATGCAATTGTGAATCTTCTTTGTCATTGGGAATATAAGGAGGGTTTTCAAACGAAAGCCCGTGTGGCTTGTGAATCATTTAGTTGCTTCTCCAAAGGCCCCAATGTTTGATGTTTCAGTGACAGACCCAGCTGTGCAGCACAGAGCATGTTCGTGCTTTCAGTGGCTATAAATTTCTGACAGTGCTCGACTGCTTCCCTGTATGATGGTCAATTACTGATGCTGTCCCCTCTGAAAAGTGCCTACTTAGGGGTGCACGCTACATAGAGTTTACAGGGAAAACTAGAAAGAGATGTGATGAAGCAAAACAAACCTGCACCACAGGGACATACTGGATGTAATTATACTAGGATTTTTTTGTAATAGAAATCTGTAGATTGATTCACAGTTAAATTGCTAACTATTCCTTCCTTTCATCCTTCCTTCCTTCCTCCTTTCATCTGATTTTCTCCCTTTTCTCCCTTTTACCTTTCTAGATTGTGAATTGAAAAGCACTTTATTATCTCCAGATATGATTTCCTGCATGTGCAGGAAGAGATTTACTTCCCCAAGGAAGAAGAAAAGGAAAAAACGAAAGACCACAATCCATGCCACCATGTCATTAATTCATAAAAAATTAACTGTCCTCATTACAACTAACATCCTGCTTCCTCTAGTCTTGCCTTATATTTCAGGGCATTCAAAACCTGCCATTTATAGAAATATCCCAAGTGAATAATGTGCGGTCCCTGATTGACTGCAAATGTATAATTCAATCAAGGGCTCCTACTGACATTGGGAACCACCAGGGTACAACTTGAGGGTTTATGAATGGCAGCAAGGCTGCCGAGTTGACTTATAGCTTTGTTACTCAACCTGGGAACACATTTTGTTATATTTATAGCGTACAGAAAAATGATATGGACTCTTTTCAGGTGAAAAATGATAAATCGGAGTAATGGTAATCACTTCTGATTTCAAATGTAAAGTCTACGAAGAAGGGAGGGAAGGATTAATATACACACTGTACACGGTTATGGAGGTGTGACGGGGAAGGCAGAGGATGGATGATGGGGAAATCAACGGGAGTGTTTCACTGAAAAGTAAGCTCTTTCTGTGGAAGTTATTAGATGACCAACGACTTCAACTAGTCCTAAAACCATAGTAACAAAACCCAAACAGAAAGACAGCCTGCATCAATGGCTTCTCCCTCGCCAAACACCTCAGGTCTATCTTTAGTTACGAGTGTGTTGTTTATGTGTTTGCCAGTGGCTGTACCCTTTGGTATCTCCTGTACTTGTTGCTCTGGGAGATTCTGCAGATCTGTTTATACCCACAGGTCAAGCATTTTGAAGGGAAACCAAGAAAAGAACAGTCTAGCACACAAAAACTCTTGCAGTCTGCTGACAATATGAACTCAGATCTGTTTTGTCTTTGTTTCTTCCTGAGTATTTTATGGTAAAAAAAAAAGGCAAATAGTCATTACTGGTTATTACCTGTTAGCTGGGAGTACTTTTACAGCCCGTGGTGATTCTTGATTATTGATTCTCAGGCACAGGCAGCCTTGTTCTTCGGTGTACCAATTTAAGAGTGTCTATGGTGGTTTTGCAATCCGTTTACCTGATCCTTCTTCTCCCCCACCGTCTTTACAATACTTTGAGCCTCATTTCCTATATAACAGTTAATAAAAACAAACTGGCAAGGAACCTTCTTTCCAAATTTATGTAACTTTTGTCTTACTGTTATTTCACTTTTTTTTGCTTTCTTTTTTTTTTTCTTTTTTTTTTCCCTCCCCCCTCCCCTTTTTTTTCTCTTTTTGCCCCAGGTTTTATTTGCCTGTCAAACTCATTGAGTTCAAACTTTCTGATTTTTAGAGACCTAAGTTCACACAGTAATTGGAAGAACAGTCCCATAATTTCCAACTCCAAGGGGAAGATATCTTGGAACACAACAGCAAAAGAAACCCTTGGGTGAAAGAAGAAACCTGGTCAAAATAAAATCACAGATCATTGATTGAAAATGTAGATGCGATTATTTCTAATAACCAACGAAGGAAGGCAATTAGAAGAAATGGTGCACATTTGGAGCCTAGCTGAGGAGTCATTTTTAGAGTGATGAAGATTTATGGAAGATCCGGTTTAAAGAAATAAATGCGAATATTATGGGGTATTATGCTAGAAGTTATCCCTTAAGCACATGCTTAATGTTCCATCAGTGGAGTTTAACTGCTGAATAGACCTGAAGGCCCTCTAGTGCCTCTGCTTTGACTCCTTCCACGCCAGCCTGCAGGACTGCACCTTTGAGTGGGAGTTCTGCTCTCCCAGAGAGCCCCACCAGCCTTGCCAGCCGGTGGTGGTGTATTGCTCTCACCAGAGAAGCTGAAAGAGCAAGCGAGGCCTGGTGCTTCCCTGAACAGAGCCATGCTGTGAGCATTGGCACTATTTATTCACAGCCTTTGAGGCTGCAAGTTCTGCTGTGTGGCACAGGCCATGGACTAGCATTGGTGCTCTTCTCTGTGCTTGATGTGGCTTCTCAGTCCTCTCTGCTGCAGACTACCTCTCTCCTGGGAATGAAGCAGGCATAACTTGCTGAACAGAAACTCAGCCATTTGCAGTCAAAACCCTGTCTTACCCTCCACTAAATTCTCTGATAATGCTGTAATCAATGTGAAGCAGGGAGAGGTAGCTAGCACTAAAAGCATTCAGGATTTATGTATCAAGTCTAACACCCTGGATTCTGCCAAATAGCAATGGTAAGCTGGTATGGACCACACCAGCTCTGGGCGTGCAGTGGGAGCACTGCTGCTCAGCACTGCTGATGGCATCCTTCAGTGTGGCGAGAACCACGTGGAAGGCAAAAGGGTGCAACCACTTCTCTAGGTGTTGCCAAGATAAAGGACTGGCACTGGCAAAGGAGACGCAGGGATTTAAAATACCCCTACACTTGCTATTTTTGGAGCAGGTGACCTTTGGCATTCTGGATGGCCAGTGTTGATACCACATCTCATAACAGAAAAGGCAGCTGCCCCTCTCCCTCACAGCCTCCTGCGTCCTCTGCTTTGGTGCTGCCTCTACTGCCTGAGGATGTGGGACTGTGAGGGGTGAGGCTTGCTCCCTCTCCACGTCCCATGGGCAAGGTGCTGAGTTTGGCTGGGGAGCCAGCAGGTGAGTGTCTCTGACCTTGAGACATGATGTGTGGGATTGTCTCACAGATCCACCCTGCCTCTATTTTTTCTCAACCTAGATTGTGATGTTAAAAGGTAGACAAAGGGAACAAGAAGATTTCAGGCTCTCCATATCCTTTGTGCACAGAAAGGCTGGGGGCATTCCATCCCACATCACCTCTGCCATTGCTGCACACAGCTTCTCAGCCCTGTCCTGGCGCTGCAGCGAGGAGGCACTTCCCTGCCAGCACACACATTTTCTCTGGCAGAAAGAGGCAAGGAAGGAAGCTCCTGGCTGCTTCATCCCACTCCCCAGTTGTGATTGTGCTGCCAGTGGGACTGGCCCAGCTGCCTATGGAGCCATGCTGGAACCAAAATAGCAAGAATAATCCAGGTTAAAAAATAAAACATCTTTTCCAGGAGAAGGTAGTTTTTGTTTTCAGCCTCCAACATGCGTGGCGTCCCCATGCATACTTACTTCTTCAGGTAAGAGTTGGTAAACAAGATGTAGAAATGAAGAGTTGCACATAGAGGGGAGCAGGAAAAAGTGGCTTCACTGCCAAAGGAAGCGTACCCTGCTCCAGCTTGGCTACTGAAATTGGGCGGAGCAAGTCCTAGTCAGCATGCTCTCCAGCCTAAACAAAGGAGGCAGCTCTGGCTGCCCCTGGTCTGGACTCTGTTCTCATACCCCTGAAAAATAAATAACGTAACGCATACTTCCTGTGGAAGGTAGCCAAGGACTTGTCCACACGGCATTGCACAGTGTCACATAATCTTCGCATCCAAGGGAGCCTATTCCTTTCTTTTCAATATGTGAAATATATCTAGCATGCTCAAAGATGGGGTGACAATTAGGGTGTGTTTTCCTCTTTGTGAATTACCTTGAGATCTGGTCACACGAGCTGTCATGTACAAAGCACAGGTACGGAAATTCAGTTAGAACCTCTGAGTTTAATCACTGGTGTAACTCCCCTCCTGCTTGGCGGGACCAGGATTTCACCCAAAGCATTGCTAATACCCAATTCATCAGCTGACACAAAGTCAGCAAATGCAGAACTTTCCAAGCACGGGAAGACAAAATGCCATATGAAGAAAACTTTATAGCCATTGAGCTCTCTGTGGAGCAAAGCAGGAGGGTGGCTGCAGTCCCCATTGCGTTTAGGGTCATGTCGCTGTTCCCCATCAGAGGAATGGTGCTTGCCATTGGCCCTTTCCTTTTGTGGAGCTGTTCCTGGGAACGTAAGAGCTGCTGGCAGGCTTTGCTCCAGGTGTTCTCTCCTATTAAGCTGTTCTTAATCTCTGCTCTCTGTCTTGAGCTGAACAGGCAGCTGCAAACTAGAAGAAAGGAAGTGGTTACTCCAATGCCTATGGGAAAGGCATTGATGTTGCAAGGGGGCTTATCAACAACTTCTATATGTACAAAATTCATGGAGCGGCTGCTTCCCCGGGGGCTGGCAAAAGCGAGTTCCCACTTCTGCTGCTTCTGAGACTGACCCTGTGCAGAGACTTCTGCTGACAGAATGGTGTCGGTCTGCAGCATGGTGGCTTTCAGGAAATCGCTGTATTGACAAAATCCGGAACGGAGGCCCAGCTTGCAACAGCAAGGCAGATATTCATATTGCAAGTACCTTGGCCAACATGTGCTGCTTCCTTACTTCACTGACCACCTCTGCCTCTCTGCAAGAGCTCCTAGGCTAGTGGATAAGGTGGCTGTCTTCCAGTGGTACCACAGCTTAGATGAGGACATATCCCCACACACAGAGGAGTGGGAAATCTTGTACACACAGGGGAGATTGGCGGACTAGTGGCACAAGAGGGGCTGTTATTGTTTAGCCCCAGCCACTTTTAGCAGCACACACTTGGATGCCCAGAAGCGTTACCTGCAGGAAATGTTGGTACGTGGAGACTTCAGAGTTCAGAGGAAAAGGATTTGGGGCTCAGGCCTACAGGGGCACAGAGCTGTGTACCTAAGCAATTGTGTGGCTCTGGCTTTTGAATGCTCATGGAGTAGCCTTTTCATACAAAACCATGCGAGAGTGAATGATACAACATGCTCTAGCGACCAATGGAGATTGAGGGCAGTGTCTGTAAATACTCTGCCCTCGACACAGTCACTCGGCTCTCTTAAAGTAGTGGTAATTGTGTGTTTCAGTTCTATGGCATCAGGATGAAATCATAGAAGACTCAATATCTGTCCTGGTAGTATCCCAAAGTTTGATCACTTTGCCTATGCCAGTGACTTCCTCTCCTTTCTGTTAGTCTTATACCAGCATACCCTCAGTAAATGAAAAATGTATTCATTTTTTCTTCCAAAATCCTTTAGTCAGAAGAAAGGCATACTATGTTTGTCCAATTTGGGAGTATTTTCTCAGGACAGTGGAGGAAATCCTGCCACTCTGGAAGTCAACAGAAGTTACCAAAAGGGAACTCCCCATTTCAGCAGGGCCAAAGTTTCACTCTATGAACTGTTTGATTTATCCCACAATACATGAATATTTAAAAATGTTAGACTATTCTAACTATTTATAGTCTAACTATGTTAGACTATAAATGTCTATTCTTTGAAATTTGATTAGAACCCATTAAAGCAAATGGCTCAGTAAAATACTTAATCCATTAAAATAATCTAAAACCATGTGCTTTTCAAATCACCCCAAAAGGGATCAGATCTGCGCACAGTTTCCAACATGCTTAGACTGTAAAACGTTTCTTAATTTATGTTCTTTGGCTTACATTCAGCAGCTTGAGCTTTAAATATTGTATGGATGCCATCCTCAAGACATCCAGTGCTTTGGTTCCACAGGGAAAGCTGTGGTCTGGGGTTACCAGCTGATGGGGTTTTGAGTACACACAGTTATGCTCAGGTACAGGAAATCAATCTATAGCTCTACCAATAAAAGCTTCACTGCTATGAGGCAAATTGTACCTTGTGTCTTAATGCAAAATCATATGTTCATTACTATAAATAATCCTTGAATGTGCTTTATCTTTATTTTAGGAAACAGGTTCATGGTGATTTTTTCTATTAAGGATCTTAGGCCTTATGCAAGCATGCAAAATTGACTGGCTTAGCCCATCTAAAATAATGCTTCTGCTAGAGCACTTTCAATATAATCTAACAATAACAGGATAACTCCCATATTCTCTCACATGATAAAACTAACTCACAGGATAAAAGTACTTATCATGAAGGATAAAACTAACTTTGTTCAAAATAATGAATATTCCATCTGTAAAAGCAGGAGTTGATTGCTCTGGGACAGGAAAAGTCTTAGTTTGGAAGAGAGGGTCCAACTGAGGGCTTGGAAACTGCTGTTCCAGGCAGTTTCTGGAGGGGAGAGATAGGGAGGGCAGCTGGTGGGGACTGCTCGACTCCGTCTTGTGTGAGTGCACCAGCCACAGGTTCCCCTCCTGCAGCTCCCAGAACTTCACTTTTGCCTGTTTATGTAACATTTTCTTTTTTCTTTTTTGTAGGTCCCATCCCAGCTTGTTCTCCAGCTGCTTTGCTGAAGACCTGAGGTCTCTGGCTGCGGTGTATGAAAGTTTAGGCACTGCAGTACTGAGCCTAGCCCTGTGCCATTTCACGTTCAGCTTATACTGGTTTAATATCAGCTTGCTCTCCTTTAATATCCGGAAGCTCTGCCCCCAGTGCCCTTTAGGAAGCTGTTCCTCAGCACTCAGTCTGAACATCTGCAGCTGCAAGCCTGTCCTCTCACACAGAATCAAATAACATGTGGGACAGAGAAGAAAAAGGAGTCTAGAGAAGCTTTTCTGCTTCAGTATTGAGAAAGGACCCAGCCCCTGCCCCCACAGCTGAAGAACAGGGTAAAAATAAGCACTTCTTTGCTAGATTCAGAGATCAAAAGGATAACTAATTGACCAAACCTGAGTGGGTCTAATTGACTTCAGCCCTGGAGTTATTCACTATCCTGCACCTGTTTTGGAGAGAACCAGGTTAGGGCTTGATCCAAAGCCCTCTGGTGACTTCAGTTTCTATCAGAACTCACAATTCCAATGGAAACAGAGGGTTTTTTGCTGATTTTGGTGAACTTTGTTGTAGGGTCTTTGGTCTTTCATAGTGTCTTAAGTAACTTACGAAGCTGCAAGGTGAAGTTGATATACAGCATTAACCCAAGTGCTAGCAAGGCACACAAAAATATACTGTAGGCCATGCAGAGTGAACAGGTATCAGATAGTACAAGGATATGTTTCTATGATTCTATGATGTTGAAGTAAACAAAGTGCTGGCTATCCAGAATTTCCATTCCTACTATACTATTTTATTTATTTTTTGCTCACTGTGGGGAAGACCGTGGCATTAACTTCTATCTGCTCTACATGTGTTCAGTTTTCAATAGTGAAATAATTTTATGAACCTCTTAATGTTAATCTTTCCAGTCTTGTAGCTGAAAACAAGAAACTGTTTTTGTATTATGATGCTTTCACAGGATGTACAGGTGACAGAAGAGGTTTAGTTAACTGTTTCTTCTGTCAGCCTCGTTCCGTGTGTCCAGTCCAGCCTCACCTGAAGGTCCTGTAGACAATGGAGAGGCTTTTGAGTCTGGCCTCCCAGGAGCCCTGGTGTATCTGGCTGATCTTAGGGAAGCCTGCAGGTTTGTTGGTCTTGCCATCATCCACTGGAACTTTCTGTTCTGCCCTCTGGGCTCTGGGTGCAGGGAGAGGTCTGCAGCATCCTCCAGGTGGGCAGTGCACCTGGTGGGGAACGCTCTTCTCCTTCTCTAGCACACCACATCCAATGAGGTCTCTACCGTCCCATTTTCCATCGAATCTCAGGGCCAGACATTTATTCTTACAGGGACAACAGCTTCTATCTGAGGCAAATGATCTTTACACCACTGAAAATCTTGGTAAATCCCACACTTAGAACTGTGCCAAGCCTCTGCAGATACGTGACACTTCCCTCCATCCTTCCCTTTTTCGCTCACTTTCTCCCTTCCCATTTCTTTCTCCTTCCTGTGCCCTTCTATTTCCTTTCTCTTTTCTCTTTTATCCTTTCTTTTTCTTTCTTTTTTTTCTTTCTCTTTTACCCTTTCTTTTTCTTTTTTCTTTTTTTCTTTCTTCTTCTCTTTTTCTTTTCCTTTTTTTTCTTTCTCTCTCTCTCTTTTTTTCTTCTTTCCTTTTCTTTTTCTCCCTCCAGTGCAGTATTTTAACACTTCTGTGCATTCAGAAAAACAAGTCACGGTCTGGTCTTTAAGATTTTGTGAGAACTGACAAATTTGGTCAAGGGTGAGATTTTGCAAATGCTGTTAAAAACACAGCTTTTCATGTGGCAACATGTTCTTTTATGCTGGAACACATCCTAAATTTTCACACATGTGCAGGAAGTGAAATCACACCTTTTTATGGCAGAAACAGCTTAGCACAGTGAAATGACAGCTTTTCCCTATAAAAAATGCCTTTAGTTTTTGTGAAAACCAGGGAATTACTTGAGGCAAAACCACAAAGTGTTTCATCAGCAGCACAATGCATTTTAATGCAGCTCTGCCTTGAAAAAAGCTGGGGGAAGATGGAGATCAGGGAATGATACCATTGGATATATCAGTCTTACAGCCCAAAAATGCCGTACAAAGTTTGAGTGTTTTTTCAGAAGATTTTTGATCTAATGGTGTCTTACTTTTCCCTTCTTCCTCATCTTCAAAGTCTTTTATTTCCTCTCCTTTGATCCCAAAATTTCATCCCATGGTATTTTTAACTCTGCCTGCTGCCATCAGACTGACGCCCACCCCGCTCCCCTCCACATGTGGCTGCGTGCTTCCTGAGCACCGAGGGAAGCTGAGGGCCGCTCAGACTCAGGCCACAGCTTTCTGACCTGCATAAGCATTGCACGCAGGGTCTGAGATAAAGATACCCTGACGTGTGTCCTGGCCAGCAGGACATTTGATACCCCACTGTCATAATTTTATTGCCTTCAGTGGGAACAAGCACGGCAGTATGTGGAGGACCAAGGCAATTACCTGTTGGTGGAAATTAGTTTTGTAGAGCTCATAGCTGGGTATACAACCAGGAGGAGGATATGTTCACTTCTAAGCTTGCTTCTCAAAGGTACAGGTGTTGCAGTGAGACGAGACGTGTTGCCATGAGTTCGTCTGTTCTCTCCAAGATACACAATTCTCAAATGTGGTTTCCCTTTCCCCTCCTCCCTCTTTATCATTTGGGTACAATTCTCTTCTCTTAGGCCATGGAGAAACTTGTAATTGTGGAGCAGCCTTACAGGTGTCTCACTGTGGAGCTCTCACAGCAGACCCTCAGGAATCCTCAGTGGATTCCTAGCAGGAGTCAAGAAGAGTCATGGCAAGCCCTTGACATGGTGCGGAGTAATTTATGTTTCTGTGCTGTCACTAAGGGCTTAAACAGTGATGCAGGGCCAACGAGAGGAGAAGTGTAAGTTGCTGTAGTTGGAATGCAGAAGTGAATCGCTAGGCAGCAAGTAATGCTACTGCCTCACATCTGCAGGTACCTCTCTCAGTGTAAGAAAGGGTAAAAGTGAAAATGGCATTTTTGCAATTTTCTGGATGTGAGCAGGTTGTATGTGCTGTTGTACAATTGCCTGCCTGTTGTAGAGAGAGATTTTAAACCTGCCTGTAAGTCCAATAACCAGCTTTCTAACCACACACATCCCACACCTACATTTTTGTGTTCTGCAGCTTTCATGTCGGTCAAATAAAAAGCATCAGCACTACATCTACTTGTTTGCATTGAAGACCAATATGTTTTCTTTGCACTTTAAATACTGTTTAGAGCTCTCTTTATGAGCTTAAATTAGGAGTTTGCTATGGAGGGCTTATTAGAGCAGTTTTATTGGTACTTTAACACATTTTCTTTGTTAAAAGCTAGTTTGGAAGCTAGTTTAAGAAGCTTGTAAATGGGAGCCACAGTGAGCTGTCTGTTCCACTGACAAGCTCATATCAACAGGCCTCCCAGAGGGTCCCTTGAGTCACCCGGTCCACCCCTGTGTGAGCACCCACAAGTGAGCCCCAGCATCTGCCAGCTCTCAGGAGTGGGATCAGGTGGGGATATCAGAAAATAAGTACTAATTCTGGAATTATGGGGAGAAAACAGCCCCAAACTGAATGTTTTATGTTTGATAGAAACCTAATATTTATGAGACATCAAGTTAATTCTGTATCCGGAGCATTCAGGTCATTACAACACAAAGAGATCACTTGGACTGGTTGCACCAGCAGAAACGAAAGCCAGGAGGCCTTTCCATTCAGGGCTCAAGCTGGAGAAAGCTACAGCATCAAGCCCCTCTCTCTCTTAACCAAGACCTGAGGAAAGCCCACTCTCATCATCTCTGGAGACCCCGCACTGTCGACATAGCTGAGAAGGCCTCAGCCCTGGATGAGGCACAACTGGCGAACATTCAGAGGGGCCATGCTCACACTCATGTTCCTAGTGTGTCCTCTTGTCCCTGGAGCAGACTCCCTGTATGCTGATTTCTGCTCTCACTTTTGGTAGGGATCTGGTCGCTTTATGTTTTAAAGTCACTTAGATGTGAAAAAACATCCCCACAAGTGTCCCAATACAGAAATCCAGGCAGTATTTGCTGAAGTGAGCTTAGAAGTCGCTGGAAAGTATCTCCTTGAGATCCCTGAGGGAGAGCTACAGAGTATCTAAACAAGTTTATGTCATTAGTCACATTTATATTTTCCTACAAAAAGTATGCAAGCAAATATTTTCTCCAGGCTTTTTTCTCCTCTCCTCTTTTTCTTGGCTCCTTTTTTTCCCCCGTAAACCTACAGTACATCACTCAATGACTTAAATAGTGAAAACTGTCTACAGTTTATCTAAGGATCAAACAGCTGTTGTCTTCACAGGCCTTTTTTATTAATATGAATTAATGTTTTCCAACTGATTTCCTACATTTCTGCTGGGAGGAATAACCCTTCCCAGAAGCATTCTTTGGCAGATCGCAAAATAATTTGAGTAGCAGATATATGATCTCATTTTTTTCTGGACAGATTACAAATTGGATATTGGCTAAAAGTGGATGAACACAATAAGTATTTTAATCTTGCAGTGATTTCATGTACCTAAATACTTCAGCTGCCTACACTTTCCAAGCTATGAGCTGCATCCTTAGGCACTTAAACTGTCTTTAATTACAGAGGATACCATGGCCCAGACCTACTGTAATGGAAGAGGGAGTGGGTTGTTTCCATTTGTATGTCACAGCAGAGGTTTATAAGCATTAAGACCTTGCCTGAATAGTGTTTCTCAGATGAAGAGCTTTGGAAATATCAATGTTCAAGTCCTACTCCAGTCCAACAGTCACAGAAATAGGTTGGTTTTGACACTTCTGGACTTCTCCATCTCTGCAGCTGGATCTTGCATAGTGGGTCTGGAAGTAAAGGTCTAGAAATGCTGCCTTAGAAGTATTCTATTATTATCTTCCAGGGAGAGTCTTTCTGCTTTAAGCAGCTTCATAGAGAGTCAGTCCTTCTAAAAGATTACTGTTAAGTCTAAAAGTGTGCTCTTGGATTTATTCATGTGAGCTTTATAATCTACAAGTACATCACAAACTTTTTTCACCTGGTGTAGGTGCTGTTGGAGCTCCTGTTGATCCTACCAAGTTACTGCAGTGAAACATGAACCAACACTCCAGTGTCCCAGGATTTCTGAAGCAAGTAGTTGTGCACTTCTCTTCCACTGAGAGCTGATGGTCTTCGTGATTGGCACCTGATGGAGTGATGGATGGATGTTTTTCAGAGACACAGCAGATGGAAGAGAAGCTGCTGAATCTCAGCTCCAATTTGTTTCTTCTTTTGGAGAAGGTTTAGATTTAATTTCTGACTGCATTTATTCAGTGTAATTATCCTGTTGGCTATAATGACTCTTTCTATGTAAGTATCATGTTCCTTAATACTCCTTGCTCTTTTCATTGCTCATCTATAGCCAAGCCAGGAATGAAAAATAACTAGGACACCAGTCTCCTCTGCACCTCAAATTATATTCTGGTATAAGTTTTGGAAATCCTGGAGCAGGTAGTCCATTTTGCTTGGTTGATACGCAACGTGGATGAAATGATAAGTTGATGGGAGAAGTCTCAGTGATCTCCTGGAGCTGTGTGCCAGACCTACGGTCTGGCTCTCTTTTCTCAAATCATGTGGAAGGAATGAATGCAGTAATAAAGCAACAGGAAGGTCGTCCACTTCCTTCTGAGAAATGACTGAATGGAGGATCTTGCTTGGCTGTAACAGATGCTGGTGCAACCAGGAGGGAACATCAGAGCCTGGAGCTAACAGTGGTGGCGGGTCCAGTATCTCTGTGAGACGAATCCAGGATGAACACAATGCATGTCCTGACCAGCACTGTGCCACAATAATTTGATCTAGAGTGATTTATTTAAATCTGTACTGATTTTACACCTCAGTTCCTTTTTCTTTCTTTGCACTTCATATAATTCTCCCTATTTTTCATTTGCCCTCTTGATTATCTTCTCCTTTCAAGAGCGCTTTTCTCTGTGCGGGTGATGGGGCAGCTGGATAAAATGGTGCAAGACTTTCATGCTGTAAGAAACACGTCATATTGCAGTGACCTTCACAAAGCTGATTCTTGGCACCTCGATTCTTGGCCTTGTGCGTAGCAGCAAACTAGTGGGCAGGTTTTCATCAGCATCTTTAATCAGGTTTCAAGACACTATAAAAATACAACAAAATTCATAAAAATTCCTTTTGTCTCAAACACGTACCTTAGCAGTAAGGGATGTATCCCTAAATATTTCCTCAGGAAAAATTAATGAAGCAAATTAAAAGAAAAATTCTTTCAAGTTGTTCCAAACAAACTCGTTTCTCTGCCTTTTATCATACTTCCTTACCATTTGGGAAATTTATTTAAGTTATTAAAAAATTCCCTAAAATTCTCAGCTGAAAAGTTGGCTTCTGTTTTTTCTACAAAGCTAACTCACCTGATTTGTCAGAACAGCTTGAAAATGAAGTGCTAACTGGTGGGTTTTATTGAAAGGAAACCAAGTGGAACAACATATGTATTTTCTTAGGAAACTAAAAAGCTCACAGTCCTGTGGTGTTCCTTGGGGTAAATTCTTTGTTATGAATTACAACCTGCTTACTGATGAGTTGTTAATAAAAAGTAGACCTGCTGGGCCATTATTTTTTTCCACACAGTATACCCAGTTTAGCTTTTTTTTTTTTTTTAACGTTTTCATTAATGCACTGAGTGTGAATAAATCTGTTTCCAATTTGTAATTGTTTTCCCTTCATCTGGACATTAATTTATTGCCAAATCTAACACTTTTCTATTTTTAATATCCCTCCAAACTGAAGAGCTGTTTTAAAAAGAAAGAAAGAGATTACAAGAATACAGGATATTGGGAAGAAGAATCTCTCTCTCTCTCTCTCTCTCTCTTTCCTTCTTTCTTTTTCTCTCTCTCTTTCTTTCTTTCTTTCCTTCTTTCTCTTTCTTTCTTTCCTTCTTTCTCTCTTTCCTTCTTTCTCTTTCTTTCCTTCTTTCCTTTCTTCCCTTTCTTTCCTTCTTTCCCTTTCTTCCCTTTCTTTCCTTCTTTCCCTTGCTTTCCTTCTTTCCTTCCTTCTCTTTCTTTCCTTCTTTCCCTTTTTTTCCCTTTCTTTCCTCTCTCTTTCTTGTTTTCTCATTTTCTCATTTTCTCTCTATTTCTTCCTTCCTTCCTCCCACTCTTTCCTCTCTTTCCTTTCTCTCTTTCCCATTTTTCTTCCTCTCTCTTCTCTACTCCTCCCACTCTCTTTCTTTTTCCTTCTTTCTCCCTATCCCTCCTAGACAGCTTTCCTCTGGAACCAGGAGAAAGGGGCACTGAGGGTCTCCTGGGGCCCCACCATGTTTGGAAGCAGCAGCCACCAGCTGGACCTTTATGTAGTTGAAAAAATGGTCTGGAGGAAATACTGCAATCAAAGTAGAAACAGATGGTAACCTGAGGTGGCAGCACATCTTTATTTAATGTAGGATGGCTTTTTATTTCTTTGTTGGTCTGTTGATCTGTTGATTTTCTAGATAAGCATCTCTTTGCATGGAGTAGTCTCCTCTCTCACTTGTTACTGTACTGTAACCTAAGGAATAGAAGCAAAACTCTTTTATTAAAGAAAATAAAGTGATTAAGCAGAAAGCAGTCAAATGCCAATATGTGTTTCAATGGGCATTATTATTAGCAAGTGGTTTTTATGCTGTTCTGTTTCAGCACATTTGCATGTATTCATATGAACTGGGGGCGCTAGTCCAACCTCTGATGGGGGAGCACATCACAGTCCAGAGAATCGGTAGAATCAGCAAACAAAACTGTATCTGCTTTTCTCACTTGTTTCTTGCAATGAGTGGGGGTGTATGGAGTAGAGAAAGAGGAAGGGAGGGTTGGTGGTTCCCGGGGTGCTTTCAGAAGCAGCAGCTACTGGAGGTGGCAGATCTCTTGGCAGGAGTTAAGCTGTGCTCACATGTGTTAGCAGCTGAAGCTGGGTAAACCAGAAGCAACTGATTTGGGATCACAGAAGCAGTGCTCTCAGCACACTCTCCTTCCCCTGCTGTCAGAGATGGAGATACACCACCAAACACAAATTCCTCCAAATGCTCATGTTCTGCCAGAGCCCTGGAGCACATCTGAAGCCCTCCATTCCCAGCTACAGAGCAGGGTACTATGCCTTCATCGCTCAAGCTGCTTCCCACCTGTTCACAACAGCTTCTCTCTTAGACCAGGGGCTTGTTTTGGGTGCAAACAGCCACAAGTGGTCTTCAGGCTCCCTTGCAGGAAAGGGAGAGCAGTCATATTTTGCCCCATTCAGAACCTGCTTTTCCAGAGAGAAGGGGAGAACCATGAATCTCTTCCTGTCTGGGAGCCTGGGCTGATACCACTCAGGTGTAATGTTGGGGCTGTCCTGAGGAGACATTACCTGTGCTCCTGGACTCAGCCCTACTGGAAATCGTGGGGACTCTAACATGACTGATATTGTTTTTCTACATGTGAAACATTCAGGATGTGGATGAAAATGCCAAGATAGAAAACTGTATGTGTGGTGTCTGTTTAGTGATTACACCCACTCCCTGTACCATTGCCTTTTTGTGATGGGCTGGATGTGCTCATCTTGGAACTCCAACCATCAGTTGCAGGCACTTTTTGCTACTCAGGCAGTAGCATGACATCAAAGAAGAGGTGACACAAGAGAAAGACAGAAGACAAAGAAACAAGCACTAATAAATGCCTTTTCCCTACTCCCAAGGAGTGCCAGCACTCACTCCGCCTCCATCACCCAGTGGGATGTGGGAGCAGTGGGGATGTGGCACATTGCAGAGAGCACTGGCGGAGTTCCTTTGTCTCAAATGCTTTTTACAGCAACTTCTGTACTGCCTCCGCACCCCCAGAGATGCTGGGTTTCTCACTGTGTGAACCATGCTCTTTGGCAAGCCAGAGAAACTGATGCAGACACATTTTGTATCTTAATCTCTCTCTCTCTCTTTTTTTTTTTTAAACAAAGTTAATTCTTCCCTTTTGCCCTGAGTTATAGGACTTATGTCCGGAAACAATAGGAGCCTAGCACCTTCCCATATGATCTCTTTCTTCGTTTTAGCTGCTTGTAAAAACCTATCTTGGCCCCTTGAGTCCTAAAGAGTAATAAGTCCATTGCCTCCGCAATTGCCTACTCCATCTGGGACTCTCATTGGGATTCAGTCCACACGTTCAGTTCAGGTGGGATCTTCAGAAAAATCAATAACCAACATGTCTGGCAGCACTTTACTGCATGGTATCTGTGTCCTGCTTCCTGGCTGGGACTATCAAAATACTGATGTTCTGTTGAATTGGGATTTTTCCGAAGTTTCCAGCCACCTCCCTGTTGCTGTGCAATTAATTTTTTTCATCTTTTTTTTTTTTTCATTTGTCTGTAACCTGTCTCTCATAATCTTTGTGGAGATGGCCATTCCTCCTGCTTTGCTGTTTCCCCTCCAGCTGAGGCACTGCTGTTTTCCCTGTTCAGATTATGGCCTTCAGTGTTCCTGAGGCATTTGGCTGCTCCAGAAAGCCACAGGTGAGTGCAATCTCTACTTCTATCAGCTGTGCTGGAAGGTTTGGCGAGCAGGAGGCTCTGCCTCAGGCAGAGGTCCTGCTCCAGCACAGGTGGGGTCAGTGGGGCAATGGAGGGCACTGGTAGGGGCACTTTTTCTGGCTCCTTGCAATGACATAGTCCAGTTCATTTTGCAAAGGTAGAAGGAAAGAGTGCTGTCAGTGTTGTAACTGGGTTGAAACATAGTTCTTTCTCTTTGTGTGCTTTGTGGCAGTCCTCTGACTTTTAATTAGGACTCTGCCCATGGGTTGTCATCTTTAAAGAGAGATTTGTCTTTTATTGCAGCTATTTGAAACAGCGTTCTTAAACTGTGAATGAGGCAAGGTCTCCTCACGGCTAATACTGGAGCAGTCTTCATGGCTGCATGGTGTAAAACCAGAGGCCAGGTTTGTACCCAAGCACAGAGATAGGATAGTGGCAGCACCCACATGCCCTAAACCAGTTTCGAACTCTCTTGTCTGGTTATGGGAATGGTCTACCAGGGACAGCACAGGGCTGTAAAACCACACAACCTGTGAAGCTGCTCAGGTACCTGGATCTGGTCCATACTGAGCATTGGGATCTGGGCGGAGGGCTGATCAGTGAATCCTACAGTTGCTGCTCCCCCAGGACTGTAACAGCGCCTTCCATCCCTTGATGTGATGCAGCCATCCCTGCCTGGGAAATGTCATTAGTGCTGTAGTGTTGGGAAAATAAAGACATATGGAGATTAATGCTTGGTTTTCAATCATGCTGGCCGTTCCACCACTTGTGAGTGGGTACATATTGTAGCCTGGTGAGCACTTCTGAAGAAACCAAGCCCTCACTGGGTTATTTAAGGTCATAGAGGCAACACCTAGAAGAAGCACAGGCCCCATAAGCCATGAGCCTCGAGCCAGTGGGACAAGTGGAGGGCATTTGTTCCTTTCCAGGAGCATCTTCCTTGAGCAAGCACTAACAAAGACTTGACAATGTGGAAAACTGTCTGATTTGGTGTAAATATTGGTTATGCTGAGGTTATGCCCTGACTCTGTGCCTCCAAATGCTTTTGAACCTGAAGCCCATAGAAAGCAGTTGGTCTATGTGATGGGGGGTTATCTTTGCTTGTACAGAGCTCCTCTCCTACTCTGTAAGTGGGGAAAGCTGTTAATGACTCTGGTTTTCAGTTTCCTGCATCAACAGGCTTATTTCCCTTCAAGGAACGGGAAAGGTGAGTACTGAGGTCCCCTGGAGAGGTGGTTTCTGTGGCATTTCCAGGCAGGACAAGAAAACACCACGTAATTCTGAGTTTGTGCTCTTTGCCAGGCAGCTTCCCAGAGATGGTGGTTTGGGTAAATTTGGAAAATTCTGAATAAACAGGCCAGAGTTACAGGATTACATAAATCTAGCCTTCAGATTACCAAATTGGAGAAACCAGACATGGAAAGTAAATCTGTGAGCTACTCAAGCCTGCTGCTGTCTTGACGCAGGCTGGTTCCCTAGTGCACACTTTTCAGAGTTTTGGTCTGCTCTTCTTTTTATGACCTAACAAACATCATTCTCACAAAAGTTTCTGCATATTTCACCTTAAAATGCCTTTTCATGATTATCTCATTTATTCTACTTTTCTCTCTTCTAACATCCTAAACAATGCCGTTGTCCTCTGTGACAATTCTTTCTCCAAACATTGATAAGCAATTGCACCACTGCAACCACAGTGCCGGACACTGACATAATCTCAGCTCTGGACATGCTATTGCAATCAATCAACACGAGTATAACCAATATTAATCTGGCCTTTTCTGCCATTATGTGTATTTGCTTCCTTTCATAGCTCCTGTAGAGTCTCTTCGTAACTTGTTTTTCTCTGAATTTTTTGACATGTGCTGCATATCTTCATGTACAAAGATGAGAATGAAGTCTGGAGAGCCTGGGAGGTGTAGTAGTGGTTAGCCAACCACCTCCCTCTTTTTTTTTTTTTTTTTCTGTGAAACCACCAAGGTTGTTGGGTTTCTCAGAAGGAGAGCCACAATTTTCAAACCATTGGGTTTGAAGATGTCTTCATTCTCAGTTAATTACTGCATTAATGTCCCTAAATAGACAACATTAGATTTTTAGCAGGCAGAATTTTATGCAGAATTATTGTGTATGCAAATACAAAATGAACCCTCCTTTTTATAAAAAATGGGTTTAGATTATTGTTCCACAAAGTGTCGGTAGCTGACCATAGTGCTAACAATACAGTGGCCAATCTGTAGGTATTTCTTCATTAGACGCAAATCTTTTCCATATCTTTTAGAATGAAAAGATATGTTAGAATAAAAAAAGGTATTTGAAATCAAAAGATATGGGGTTGAAATTGATCTTAAGGGTTTAGCCCAACTCCTTGGCAGGTCATAACTGATAAAGTATCACCTGCAAATATTTGCCTTTTGTAAACTTAGAACTAGAAAATAGTTCTGTCCAGTGTATCGATAACTCCACATTAAGGAAACTTTCTTCCATCTGATGTTTGATCAAAATATTCATTGCTGATTTCTTCTACTCGCAGAGGATAATCAGGCATGGTGCCTTTTTAACTTTTTTGTATAATTAGACTATCCTGAGGCTTCCATTTATAAGCAGTGTTTAGCAATAGGTCTGTGGTGAAGTAGCATTGTGGCACTGTGGCAGATTCAGAAGAGAAAAGACTTATCCAAACCAGCAAGCCCACTGCTAAAAAAATGTGTCTATGAGTCAAAGGGAAAGAACTGTGTGAGCATCCCGTTTGCTACAAAGAAAAAAGAAAATCCTCAAACAATCTGAATATCAAAATACAACTTATCTGGATATACTGCAGAAAAAATTTCACTAACAATACAATATAAAACTTTCAGTTATATTTTTTATCTTACCTATCTTGCGATCATTGTTGAAAGAAAAATGTGTAAAAGGTAAAGGGAAAAATCGGTACATATTATTTCACTACTTTGGCAATATGATTGCTCCATTCTTGACCATCGAAAATACAAAGCACTTTACGTTTGGCAGAGAAGTCACTGGGGAAAGACTCTGCTTCAAGAGGTGTGTAAGTAGCCTTATTAATCTGTATTTCATGTAAGCGTTTAACTCAGCATCAGCAGAATCTGAAATCAACAGCACAGCTTCTTCTTGTACTATTCTCACGTATCCTGGCCCTTGGCACATGGCCCATTGTATGTTAATCAACCTTCTGAATCACTGATTCATAAAATCACTATGAATTGCATGGATTTGCATCGTGTGATATTTAGCAGGGAGTAACTTATCCGGGATGAAGGAATTTTAAGCATTTTCTATTCAAACAACTATCTATGTTTTCTTTATGCCCTGGCTGGACTTAATGAATCTGATCTTATCTCAGGAGCAAAGATGTTTTGGGTGGTTAGCAGAGGAACTTGGCTCAAGGCACAAACTCCGTATTAGAATTTGATAATTATTAAACCATAGAAACTGAATGGAAACACTGCTTTAGATCCCACCACCACTGCAAAGCAGATGGACAGGAAAACAAATGCATAGCTTTCTCCATTCAATAGCTGACGATTGGAGTCCCACACCTGCCTTTGTGGTAGCTTTCTTGTATGACTAAGAATAAATCGTCCAGGACACATTTTCAAAGGCAATTGTGGCACCAGGGCACCAAAACATCAGTGAAAGCCGAAGGGTGTAAGCGAGCAAGTGTGAACCTCTGAGCCACAATGTCTGTGTCCCAGCCGTGAGGTGCCTATAATTCTTTCAAGCTATTTTGTCTTTTTACAGCACCGGCAGCTTTTGACCAGCCAGGAATGGCTGGAAATTCAAGATTTCCATTTTGCGTGACATTATGGCATGTCAAAAAAGATTTCAATCTCACCAAAAGGAAAAAAATTTCTATGTCTCATGGAGAAGAAACTTCTGGCAACATTTCACTTCAGGAATGTCAAGATAATTTCATCTGACTTCTAAAAAATGAAACAGAGCGGCCAGCTACCCCAGCACAACTTCCTCCATGCGGGTTGTCATGGAGCCTGAGCGATCTGGAGGATTTGGGTTCCAGGGGGAATTATTTCCTCCTTGAACTAAAGTGAATTGAAACAGACCGGAGATAGTTGTCTTTGTCAAATATATTTATGTGTATTTATGCTGTTGAACAGCTCTGTAAGACAACAAAACCAAATGTTATTTTTTAAATCACAGGTCTTCAGACAACATCTCCACCCTGGCTGATGGATTGTCTCTGTTTGCTCCGATGCTGCTTAAATCATTCTCTAGGTATGAAAAGCCCTTGGCTTAAGTTGCTCCTCATGATGACAGTAGAGCTGCACTAAAACATAAAAATAGGGCAGCTTTAGCTCAGAGCTCAGCAGCTCCCTCCCTGATACCTGCTCCAGTATCTTTGTGTAGTTTATGGGTGCTTTTTGACCTCACCAATGTAATAATTTCTCAGCTGGACCTATCTGCAATGGCTGTGAGATCCTCGGGGTGTCTAAGCTCTTTATATCAATGATCTTTGTCAGAATTGCTACAAAATCAGTACTTCTAGAAGACCAAAGATGAATATTGAAAAAACTATCCGCCTTAAATTATGGAGCGCTTCCTGGGAAAGCTAAGTCAGTGCAATTCATTTCTGAGGAATTTAAAAAGCAGCCTATAATTATGCATGGAAATATCACGAGAAAAAATGATGAAGGAAAGTCCCTTAGCTTAGGTCCTGCTTCCTGCTGAATAGAATGGGAAAACTGTAACTCTTTAACTGCTTGTCCTTAGCTTTTGAAAGAAGTAGAAGACAGGGCTGGAGGGGAAAATAAGAGGCATTTGGTTCATTCTTTTACAATGAGAAAGGATCAACTCAGGCATCACTCTCAGGTGTTTACTTGGCTTGTCCTCAGAAGCCTTCAGTGATGGAGCCTTCCTGTATGCAACGTATTACAGTGCTTCCAAATATTTTTGTTGCATACTGCACTTAATATTTCTTGATCTAAATCTGTAGGCAATGGAAAATGTGGCATTACTTTCTCACTGAAATCACTTTCTTATTGAAGAATTATTAACCAGATTTATAGTAGGAAATTGAATGTGCTGAGAGGATCATTCTCTGTCACTTGGGCAACTAGCATGCTGCAGCCTGTGTCTATTCTAGCAAATTCCTTCAGCTTCTAATATAGCCTGTCCACATTTAATCTGCTGACTGGGAATGGGGATGGGTTGTATCCCAAGTCCTTTCCCTGATAGCTGGCCCAGAGCAAACCATGGCAGCACTCCTTATTTGCTGACATCCATATGGTCCACTCACCTCAGTCTCCCTTTCTCTTCACCAAACTGTTATTCCAGTCTTTTCTTGTGGTCTTTTCAAGACCTCCCTTCCATCCCAGTGCTCTATGGTCTTGTTCCCACTTGGTCACATCAGCCTGTGTGTTGTTTTTTAGCCAGAGCCTCACCAGTGCTGAGAGGAGCAAAATCCCAGACTTGGAGCCCACCACTGCTTCTGTCTTCTTTGCAGCAACAAGATATTATTGACCTTGGTTCAGTTACAGGCTGCTAGAAGCACACGACCTTTCCCACACAACCTGTCCTTTACTTGTCTGGGAGAATATTCCTGGCTGAGAGTATAATGTAGGCAAGAAGCCTAAGTGAACACCACCATATCTCTTTGGCAGACCGCTTCTCCAATTTGTTCTTATAGACAATTCTGTTCTGCAGCTTCTCCCATGTTGATGTTATGAAAACTGTAATATAAGATATCCAGAAAATAACTGAGAGCACTGTACCAGCCATTTTTTCATTCACTTTACCGGTATTTTATCTAGACCACATCTCCATGGAGCGCCTTAATGGGGCAGTGTCAAAACCCTTGTTAAAATTACTGCACACAAACACTTTCTATCTCTTTTCACCTATTGCTTTGTCAGAGAGGGAAGTAATTCAATTGATGCAGTGTGTCTCTGAGCAATCCAGGGGGCTGTTATCCGCATCATTGATTTTTAGATGCTTACGGATTATTTTTATTATTTTTTCCAACCCTACTCTGGGAATTGAAGCCAATGTCTCACATGTATGGTTCCAACCGTGCTCTTTTAGAGACAGGAGTTCTGCTTGTCCTTCTCCGTCTTCTGGATCCTCATTTGAACTCTATCAGTGTTTGAAGAGTAATTGCAACCAGCAATTAGTCTGAGAGGGCTCTGGCCAGGTAGTTAAGATGAATGATGTGTCTGATATTAAAGTCTTTAATCTACCTAAGAACTCTCCAGCTTTTTATTCCCCTATGACAGCAGATTTTATCCTTTCTCTGTTATACTGTACTTTACCCACTCAATTTTAGTCATTACTTTCAATGAAAAATGAAGTAAAAAAGCTTTTGGACTTCCGGAGATCAACTGTCAAGAGCTTTCCTTCAGCACTTTCTTGATTTTCCTCTTTTAGAATAACTTCTTGTTATTTTGTGCCTTTGCCTTCCTGATTCTGTCTTTTACAGCCACATTGCTCACTTTCATATTTAGCAGTCTAGCCTGGTTTCCACTGCATGTGTGTATTCCACTGTTTGAAGCCAAGCAAGAGCTTATGCTTTAACCAAGTTGATTTATTACCATTTCTTCTTCTCCTGCTCTGGAATGGTTTACTCTTCTATCTGCAATATTTATTTCTACTAAGAGTGATTTGGTTTTCTTTATCTCCTATTTTCCATCAACCATCCTCACATAACATCTTACCTGTCAGTTTTCTCTGAATTTACTGAAATCTGCCTCCTTGAAGGCCACCATTTTGATCTTGATGATCCCTCCTTCCTTTCATGTACATCATAAATGGTGTCATTTCGTTGTCACTATCATCTCAGTTTCCACCTTTGTATTTTCAGCCATTTATTTCCAAATCTATAGAAATATTTTCCCTATTCTCTCTGCTGGTTTTTCTTTACCTACATGTCAAGAGATTGTCATCAGCACATAGCTAGAGTTTGCTGAACACTCTGCCTACGTTTCAGTACACACGAGACATACCCACAAACACTCTTTAAAACTGAAACCCACTGGCAGAAAGTGGCCCACATCTGGGCAGCTAACCTCACGTTCCAAAACTGTGAGGCCGTACCCTGCCCATGGAAACTGACTGCTGCACTCTGCTCCCTCCAGACAGTGCTTGGGAATTGTTTTGGGACAGTGCCCATTACTGAGGACAAAGCCATGTCAGTCAATTTCAGTGATATGAAGAGCAGCACATCAGTGATGAGATGAGGATCGTGCTCTGGAGCAGTTTCATTTGCTGCAGTTGATGAAATGTCTTGTCTCTCAGCTTATTACTTTCTCATTAGATTGTTGAAGAGCAAAGATCCCAGTAGAGCATCACCTCCTGCCAGGAGCTCACAGGATGTCACCTCTCCCCACACTTGCTGGCAGGATGTTCATAGCAGCTCCTTATCTGAGGGCATCTACGTCTCGTCCTGTGGTCAGATGCTCAATGTCTTTTCCTGCCTCCGAGTTGGGAACTGAGAATGAGTCCCATGTACTAGACAGAAGGCTTTTCTTTCCTCCTTTCTTTTCCTTCATGAAAAAACTGCATCCTTTTTTCACTACTATGCCCACTGTATGAATTATCTTAGAAACACAGAATGGTGTGGGTTGGAAGGGACCTTGAAGACCACTCGGCTCCAACCCCCTACTGTGGGCAGGGCTGCCACCACTGGATCAGGCTATCCAGCGCCCCATCCAGCCTGGCCTTAAACGCCTCCAGGGATGGGGCTTCCACATTTTCTCTGGGCAGCCTGTGTAAGTTCTTCACAATTATCCTACCACAAGCTTATTTTATGCCTATTATTTTCAATCTTTTATACAGACTTCCACTTTCTCTTCTTAATCTCAAACTTTTTTGCCTTAATCTAAACACCAAGATAACACCCCCCAAGAACACATGCTCTCTGTCATCCCTCTTATGACCCTTTTTTGAATAAATCTGCAATTTGCTTTGGCTAGAAATGAATATTGGAAATTATTTTGGTACTGTCAGAAAAAAGAAGGAAGTTAGTCACATACAGTGTGCTTAGCTTTAGGTCAGGAAAACTGCAGCAACAGGACAAGGATGCCCACCCTCCATTCAAGCGTGGTTCATCTTCCCTGTGCTGGGAGCACGTGATATCCTGGCAGCAAGGCAGCAAATGTCCAAGAGGGAAATGACACATTAAAAGGAAAAGACAAACACATTTTTCACCCTGACAGACAGCTGGCTTACATCTGTATTTTCACAGGCATCAGCAGTGTTGACTGTTATTGTTAAATGCTCTGATGCTGCACTGAAGTGTCAGAATGCCTGCATTCTCCTCAGTGTCGTTGCTCATGTCTGAGACATCCTGAAGTGATTAATGGGTGGTGGGGCCTTCCCTCCAGGACGTCACCACACCAAAACCCAGAGCAGTCCGTGAAGGTGTTTTGTGTTAGCCCTGCACTCCCACAGACCCCTGCCTGCAGCAGGAAGGGGCCAGGCGTGCACCTGTGGCTCCTCCACACCGCCCACGTGTGGGTGCCCATGGGCCATGACGGCCATCCCTGGTTC
The DNA here is from genome assembly GCA_013396635.1 of Penelope pileata. Taxonomy (NCBI): domain Eukaryota; kingdom Metazoa; phylum Chordata; class Aves; order Galliformes; family Cracidae; genus Penelope; species Penelope pileata. Next base: position 1,287,861 of record WBMW01000664.1, read on the forward strand.
CACAAGGGGCAGCAGCATGGGGACAGTGTGGGGAGAGCCCCACAGAGCCCCGTGCTGGGGTGTGGGAGCCCCAGGAGCCAGCTCTTGGTTAAAATCTCACAGTGGGCAGTGAAGGAGTGAATGAGAATGAGATCTTGTGGGTCTGGGCATCCCCTGAATCTCCTGAAGCAGAATTAAGACGAAACGTAAAGTCCCAGCTCTGTTTGTTACTCACTTGTTTTCTGCAGTGTCATGTTTAGGGTCATGCAGAAAGCCACCCTCAGTAGGTACAGCCTGCCACTGCTATGCCACAGCCTTGTGTTGGGCCATGTCTCCAGCACACACAGCTGGAGACACCAAACTGCTCAGGAAAGTCCTCTGTGGGATGCCTGGATGCTTAGAGAGAACGTGTCTCTGCCTGGGAGTTCCCAGCTGGAGCCAGCTGAGGCTGAAGGCAGGGAGGTGAGGAATCAGTGCCCGTCTTGCCCACTAGCCTGTGTCACTTGTCCTCCATGCATCTCACCAGCGCTGCAGCTTGTGCCTGAGCCTTTTCCATAAATTCAATGCCATTTCTCTGTTGGGAGTGCCAAGAGAGATTTGTTTGGGATTTAATGTTATGTTTTTATGGATTTGGGCTAAGCTGTTGCTTTGATTTTATAATCCTCCTACAAGAGCTTGGAACAAAGGCAGGGGACGTTTTCCAGTCAATCTAGCTGAGAAAATACCACAACAAGCTGTCTTGTCGGTGTCGTAGATGGATGTGTGCCAAAGCTTGTGTGCTAAAATTATTGTGAAAGATGTCAAAAAAGGGAGATGTTGTCTGAGAACGGCAGGTTCTGGGCATCCATTTGCAAGCAGTTGTCCCATCTCAAATGCAACCTTGTTCTGGCTCCCGGTGCCTTCGCAGCAGCCAGCTAATTGCATTGTAAGGTTTGTAGATCATGAAGTTATAGAGAGGCCAGAGTTGGATACAGAGGGGTAACCTCCTGCTGAAGAGGGAAACAAAACTGGGAGGAAGGAGGCAAGCTCACCTGTGGCCTCAGTGTGGATCTCTGGAGGCACCTCAGCAAGTCCACAGACAGGGCGGAACAGGCCCTGTTCCTTCTCTCCTCAGTGCTGCTTCCCTGGGTCTTCCAGCACATGGCTCCAACACCTCTCAGAGCTGTATGTGCTTGGGGGCCTGGCTGGTAAGTGAGCCTTGAGAGCTCTGCACTTCCTCCCAGACTCTGGCTGGGCTTTGGTTACCCCACGCTGTCCTACCTCTGCGGGATTTAAGAAAAGCCTTAAATGGTGTTGCACACGATGGTCCAAAGTGTTTCTCTTCCACGCCTTTGAAGACATTCCGGGAGGTCCCTTGTTCCTCAGTGCCCAAGATCCCATGTCCTCACAGTGCCAGGGGATTTCAGAGGAGGAGAGCCATCACTGCAGGCTCTGTAGGCCTCTCTATGTGACGGAATTTGCTTGAGGGCCACATCTGCCTATCCCAGACAGAAGCTGGTCAAGCTGCTGTCTCCTGGGGGTCAGCACCATCTCAAGGTAGAGATCCCTAATCCCAAAAAAGGTGAGAGCTGACAGCCCACCCTCCTCCAGCAGCCGCTGGGCTGCTCTGGCCCCAGAGAGGCAGGCGGTGGGGATGTTCAGAGCCCACCATAAGTCCCTGCTGCTCTCAGTGCTGCTGAGAGGCTTTGGATGTACAGCAGGCTGAGGGTCTCCGGGGAGGGCGGGATATTTTTAGTTGTCACTTGGCTGATGTTTGCTGTCATGCAGAGAGAGTTTGTTATTCTTTCCTGTATGGATTATATTCTTTTAGGAATAGCAAAGGCTCCAAGGCTCTGGGATAGGTGCTTGTTCTGCATTCACATAGGAATAACAGTAGTAATAACAACAATAACAGTAAATTAATAGCTTTGCAGAAATAACCAAGACTTCCCTAGAACTCCCCATTTTCTTCAAGCAGCGTAGCTGCTGCATGTTAAACATATGCAGTCCCACGTTAGTCTTTCACAAAAATAATAAAAAAGGATAATGCAACTGCATTATAGACGAGCAGTTTCCCTATTGTGAACTTGTGTAGCACTTGAAAACAGTAGTTTTTGGCCCAAATTCAGCAAGCCACTTAGGCATATGCTTAACTTTAAGCATGAGAATAGTCATATTGAAATCAGGGGGACTATTCACATGTTTACAGTTAAGTTTCAAACCAAATGCTTTGCTGAATTTTGATCTACTGGGAACTGAGAATGCTCATACAGTTTTCAGAGCCTGACCCTGTAAAATATTAAATACAGCTGAGCCTTCTAATTCCCACTGAAGTTAATGGAATTGAGGGTACTTGGCATTCCTCGGATGTGTTCAGCCCTGCGCCGAATCAAACCCCAACCACGGCAGCTGAAAACGTGCTCATGTGCTTCCTGGGACCAAGGAGCGATGCTCCTCCAGCCCAGGCCTGATGGCAGGAGTGCAATCCTTTGTCTGAAAGAGGAGGCTTCACCCGGAGCTCTGGGAGTCCAGAGGAGCTGAGGTTATCCATATGACAAAAATATAGCCATGAAACCATGAGAAATACGAAAAAGAATGGGGATGGTCACGGCAGTCTCAGCAATGTGCCTTTTCGTCTGTGCTTATTAATTACATTCAGAATGTGATGCTTCAGAGGGATCTAGAAGAATTGTCTCCTGGCTTGCATTTGCCTTGGTAGTTGCTGGTTTGCCAGTTTCTTGCACCCAACTGTGGTGGAGTTTTGATACAGAGTATAGAAAGAAGAGCAGGTCTGGCTGCAAAGTTTGTGTTTTGAAGATTTTATACATTGATTTTTTTTGGCTTACGCTTCATATTTTTTATTACATCTTCTTTTGGATATAGCGGTTCTGATGAGGAAGAGCTCCAAAAGTTTTCAAACCACAAGCTCAGCTGCATACTTTAAGCTTTTAAAGTAGTCTGTGGAACAGGCTGTCAATTTTTGACAATCAAAACTGTCGTTGAAAAAATTAAGAACTGGTAAGAACTGAATAAAAATGCTTTCATAATTTGTTGCTTATTTTTCTCCAACCGTTTCAGGGAACTGAAACCGGTAACGTTTTTTAAAAAAATGCCAGTAAATAACATACAAGTTTTTCAACCAGGCTTGGAAATTTGCATGGCTTTGCAAGTTGGTTTGGGCTGGGGAATCATGAGGAGGTTGGCTGGCTAAGAAAAAGCTGCCATGAGCGACATCAGGGAGAAGAGTGACCGTCTGGAGCGGGACTATGGAGAAGAGGGTTTGATGTAAAAGAAATAAATGTGAGGAATTCAAAGAGGCATTGAGTGGTACAGATTAAAGCAGTAGCAAAAATATCAATTGCAGCAGCTGGACTGCAGGGTTTTGGACATTTTTATCAGGATAATTTTGCAGTTGAGAACACAGCTTCTCAATGACGGACATTTTCTGCAGCAAAAAGAAAGAGGTTTCATTTGGGGTCAGTTTGATCCAATCAACAATTTTTTATTAAAAGGGTGTAAAAGATTTTATTTCAAAAAAGTTCAGATAAAAGCACAGCATATCCTTCAGGGGAGTAGAAGAGGATGTGGAGACCTGTGCCTGCTGTTGTGTAACCCACAGTCATCTCCTCAGGCTGTGTGATGCAAGAAATGTATACTTGACTTGCTTTATTCAAAATAAAGTCAAGGAATTTAAACAAAATCTAGCACCTAGAATGAAATAGGAATGTGGAAAAGTCTTGCCTAAACATACAGAAGTTGAAATGCCAGTATTTTTGAGGAGAAGCTATTAAAATTTGAGGCTTTTATCCCAAACTGAATGAAAACAAATGTTGAAACTGCCAACTGGAAAATCTGAGGGGTTTGAATTAAAATCGTGGGGATAAAATGGCAGATCCTGATAGCCAAGATGTGAGATGGTGAGATCTGGATGAAAATTTGAGAAGTGTACATGGGAAGTCTGAGTGATTTAAAAATTGAAGAGGAAAATCCATCACATTTTCTCTGTATTCTAGGCAAGAGAAGGGAAGGGTATGCTCAAAAATATTCACGGCTCGTGAAACTAGGTGGCAGAGAAAATGGTGATGTTAAAAGCACCAGAGACTGAAAACTGTTCTGGACTAAAACTGGACCGTGTCTCACTCAGACTGGAGCTGAGATCCGAAGTAGGCTCAGAGCAGCAGGCTGAGATGGGCAATGGTGTGAAGGGAAGCAGACTGAAAAAAGCGTTTGAAGAAATCAGATCTGAAGTCATGGGAGCAGGATGAATGCCCTAGAGCGGTGGGAAAAAAAAGGAGCAATCTGACACCATGATGCTTTCCTCCTTTCCCATAGATCCTTGTTTAATACAGATAGGACTGGTCTTCCTCCTGGGGCTGCAGCAGAGCGTGGAGCAGCTTGGCATGCAAGTTCTGTGGCACTTCAGAGAGATTTGCACCTCTCAGTGCCATAAACACTCACAAATGTCCCAAATTTGGTTTCATGGTTTCTGCTGAATGCACCCCATCATGTAGCCTCATTTGACAGTCCCTAGCAGCAGCACTGCATGGGTGGGATCTCTTTCCCCTGGCTTTCCCATTCCCTCTCTGGAGTGCTCTGGGAATGCTCCATCCCCGCGTGCAACCGAAATGCCAGGAGATGAGGAGGGATGTTTGCACTCGCCTGTGCACTGTTGCCCTCTGCTTCTCCAAACCGCAGGGGCCACCTTACAATAATACTTATATAGGGCTATATATTTTCCTAGCATTGTACAAATATTAACTAATTAATACCCAGGACTCCTGTCGCCCAGTCTGCTAGACGCTACCAGCCCCAGGCAAGTCATTTAACCTCTGTTTGTCTTGGCTACCCCATCTGTTACGCATTGTTTTTAATTGTCCTCTGAGAAGTCAAGTAAGTTGAGAGGCATCTTGGACGTGCAAAAATGACTTGCACAGAATGCTGAGAAGTGTCCTGGCTAAGATCCTGGTGTATCCCTTGTCAACCCAGGTTATATTTTAGCATTGTCGGTACCACTAGGCAATGTGCAGGTTCCTTTGTGACTTTTAAGGGGAGAAAAATGAAGCTTTGAACAAGAACACTTGTGATCACTGAAGTGGGGAGGATGTAACAGGACAGCAGCTCACATGCCAAGTGGAAGATTAATGATCACAAGTGTGTTACTCTACAAAGGAGAGGATCCAGAGTCCCACGTGAGACGTGCCATGGGCTTCTCCATCAACAGTTTCTCCACTCGGTCACTGGAACAGGATGACAGCAATGCAGCTGGGTTCCAGAGAGGCTCCTGGTGGAGAACAAACCTCAGAGCAGGTCAAAGCACTTGAACTCTGACTTCTGCATGGATCTGTGGCTGTTACCCAGCTACAGCCAGAACCCTGAGCCTGTCCTGCATACTTAGGAACAAAGCTCATGGGTCCTGACCACAGATATGTATTTCTCTGGCTTGTAAGTGCTGTGACAAAGCTCCAGGGCTTTGATTCTGCAATGGTCTGACACAAATGGCTAGCAGGAGATGTGCAACAGGTAAATCTGGGCACCAGTGGTGGCATATTAGCTACTGGTGTGGCCGTGCTGTCTCTTTGCCCAGGAGCATCCCTACTCTGTGGTGGGGGAGTGTGAGCCCAAAAGCTCTTGTAACGGGATTGGTAGATACTGCATACATCTGACATACACCCATCCATCTCCCTTACATTCTCCGTAAACGACGCAGTGAATGGAAGCCCCTTTGATTGCTACAGCAGCTCTGTACAGCTGGGAGGTTTTGCTACAGAGGGGACCCTCGCCTGCCTGGCGTCAGGTTGCTTTGCCCCACTGGTTGGCTCTGATAGGATTTGCAGACTGGGTTATCAAACCTTCATCAGAGCAACCTGTCAGAAGGAAGCCCCGCTGCATTTTGCAAGGCAGAAATATTGTGAAATGCTCCTAGTAGGTTTTGTTTCTTCACCTGACTTTCAACTTACACACAACTTGCTTTTCTCAAGATCCTTACATGTGAGAAGGCCGCTCAGGATTTCCAATGCTGCTGTTGAAAGGTAGGAAAGTAAAATTTTGCACTAAAAATATTTCTGACTGCGTTTAATCCCTTTCACTGATTTAAACAGCTTTAAGTTGGTTTTACAACCTGTATTTTTAAGTGGAGGGATAAAGATTTGAAACCTTGACTCAACAAAGTCCTTAAGTATGTGTTCAACCCCACATGCGGAAGGTTGCAGGCTGGAATCAGGATTCTAATGGGCAGGATCGTACACAGACATTTGCAAAGCTGGTTTTACTTTTTAACGAAAATGAAAAACTGTCCCTTGTAATACAGAGGCTCTAAAATGGGTCGCTGCGAGTGCATTTGTAGCATTGCAGGCTGTTCCTGGGCATAACCAATAAGCACATGAGAAACGTTCCAAAATTTTAGCTTTCAAAATGTGATGAATTCTTGAAAGTCTGGGAAATCTGCTTTTAAATCAAGGCTGAGTTGGACTGCATTTACAGCTGTTAATATAAACAAGGAAACCTAGCTATGGAGCTCACAGCATGACTGCGACATCGTGTTTTTGTTACACTGACTGAAAACTATGCATAATAATCAGCAGATTATTTAGTATTTAAATACAAGTATGGATTCAGTTATAAACATTGGAAGATGGATATTAAATTAGGGCTCTTTACCTCTGCCCTCTTTTTGCAAATTCCTAAGACTAACGCATTGCTAATTTTTGTTTGCAACAAACTTGGAGTTTAAATGGTAGCAATTAAGCAGTTAGATACTGTAATCAGGAGTTAAGCTGGAAGCTAGCTCAGCTCAGTGAGCGTGCATGCATGGAATGGGCAGGCTGAGTAGGAAGGCATGGATTAGACATATGAAAACAAAGCTTTTCTTCATATACTGCAGCTATCAGGGTGCTTACTGCTCTGTGCTGTGTAGAATAAAAGAATTCAGCACTTGCATCTCTGCTGGACTGACGGACTTGTTTGAAAGAGTTATATTCTTCTTAGACAATGAAATCGACTTCAGGTTTTCAAAATGTCTGGCTTCTCAAACGTGTGTGTGAAAATATTGTTTAGAAAAAAGGAATGCTAGCACTCCCCCATCCCTTCCTCCCCAAACAAACAGAAATATAGTATGGGAAGAAACAGGAAGGTAGTGTGGATAATTCCAGAGTGATTTCAAGTACTCCTACGACCTGATTTTGGTCTTGTGTGGTTTAGAGGTTTCTTTCTTGGGTTTATGTTTTGGCAGGAAAATCAGGCTGAGTGGTAGTAAGATGGTACACAATACCTCTGAAGAGCCTCAGAGAATGCATGCTGTACAGTTTACACATCCTTAGCTGGGTGGTCCCCTTCTGGTTCTACTCTTTCTGCTTCCAGCAGAAGTTATGAGGTGTGCTTGTAAATGCTGTGTATGAATGTGACAAATGAAGACCATCACCATCCTTTTGCTTGGGGACCTAATCCCATGTTGGTTTTAGCACTTTGATCAATCTCAGCAAGTTTTTCAGTGTTCTGTGACTAAAGAGTGGCAACTTGCCCCCAGACATGAGAGCCCAGGCCACCATCAGAACAGGAACTGCTCTCCTTCTGCTTCTGGTTCATCCACAGGGACCTTTGGAGGAGAAATGCCATGTTTCCAATCACATTTCACAGCAAAGCAGCTCTTTAAAAGCTGTGAGCAAAACTCAACACATCTGGAAATACAGTGTGGTTAAACAAGCCAACGTCCAAATAAACACAGTGCTTTTTGCTTTGTTCTTCTCCAGGACAGCCCCAAACCCTTTCCCTCAGGACTGCTGCTGAGCTCATCCCCTGCACAGCGACTGCCTGAGGAAGGAGAGATGTCCCAGGGGCTGATGGGACCCGGGAAACCTGCTCTCCTCCCTGCCTCATCTGAGAGCAGCCCTGGTGACCTTCACCAAGACATTCCATCCAATCATAGCTACTGTCTGGCACTGATAAATGCAGAAAACATATTCATCTAGTGAACTGTCCTATGAGGATGAAATCTAGTAATGACTCCAAGAGACTTAAATGCTGCTGGAAGACTCCATAAGTGTATACATGAAAGGCAGTTTTACTTTAAGATTCTTCTACTAGATGCCTTGCTTACTGTCCCTTGACTAAGCAAGCCCAAACACCCATGTTTTCTGAATGAAAGAACATAAAAAGAAGATTCTGGAGGGAAAGAGGAGAAGCCGCCACACAGAGGACCCTCTATGGCAGTACTTGCTTTGCTCTAAAAATACAGATAAAAAAATATAGGAATTTAGGAGAGATTGGACTACGTTTCTTCCAGCCCAAACACTCCTGAAAAGCATATCCTTGACTTTCTCTACCTTTAGTCCCTTTTCTTACCCTGAGAGCTTGCTACGTTGAGTTTGTGAGACAGTTTTTCACTGCACCGAGAAATCCCTCATCTGCAGGCAGCTTTGACACTCCAAAAAATGCTGAAGCATAACCACTTGCAGTGAGCTGCTCTCAATTGCCTACACGAACACTTTTCTCTGGCTCTAACTGCCTGCATGTGGGGGCTGATATAACGGTGCCGGGCAGGCGGGTGCTGCTCCGACCCCAGGTCCCCAGGTGCTGGCAGTGAGGAGCTGCAGACACGTAATGGCCCTTCTGCAGCGTGCACATCTGAAAGTGGTCAACTCCCACCTCCTCTTCTGAATCCAGACTGAAGAATGGAAATCTTTTGCTTCTGAAACAGTCAAACAAACTCTCAAGATTTTTCTGATGATTTCCCCCCAACCCTGAATTTACTTTGGCTGAAATCTAGTCACTAAATTTGACCTAAATTCAAAAATAGTTTTGGCTGCCAGTGAGGAGGGAAAGGCCTGACTCGAGTGAGGCATTCCAAAAATCTGGGCTTTAGTGTAAATTTAAGTTAGGGGAGTTCTTTTTAATTTTTATTTGTTTTTTACATAGTCTGTCAAGCCTTATCCTATTCTTGCACTGGAGCACTGCTCAGAGCTGTTTCTGCTTCACGGGTGCTGTGTACTCAGGAGTTTTGACAAGACATTAACACGGTGTCCTCAGTGTGCGCTTGGTTCACAGCAGATGTTGCTCATTGACATCTGAGCTGCTTTCGAAGCGAGTGTTCCAAGTAGGTCCTTCATGACTAAGGTTTTAAAATTTCAATTACAATCCAAGTTTTTTCAACAGATAACTTGAATGCAAAGGAAAGATCCTCTCAGTGTCCAAACTGGCAACTGAAGCAGAAGGGGGAGCAATTTTTGGTTTTACTTTTTAGCTTTGGCTTTAAAAGATTGTTTGACTCAACTCTTCCCATTAAAGTCTCTCTCTTTTTCAAATCCCAGAATTTCTTTTTCTAAAATTCTTTCATTCTGCAAATATCCATGTTTGGGCTTTCTTAGCCAGGTTATTCTAACCAAAGGGCAAACAAAAAAGGGTTTGTTTTTTTTTTTTGTCTTTTTTTTTAAAAAAAAACTCAAGTGAAGAGACTGGGAAGGCTCTTTTGCTTTCTTCGTAGATAGCTCTTTGGTGTTACATAAGCTGCAGGTAGATGGTATAGGCCATAAACCTGGTGCTCCTTCCTGATTCTCCAATGCAGAAGTAAAGAGAGCATCGACCTCTGTCAGGGTAAAGGGTGAGGTCCTGCACTTTTATTTTGGGCCAGCTGTGAACCACCCCTGCCTCTCCCAGTTGACTTCCTTGGAGTCACTACTCCTGAAGAAGGGGCTTAATTGTTATGAGCCAGGGCAGCTATAATTGGTCTTAAGGAAAACAGGGACCCGTGCTAATTGTGCTAACTTTGTTAACAGAAGTTGTGTCTCAGGAAGGAGAATACAAAAGTGATGAATTGAGTTAACAGGAAATGGAGCCTGCTGCAATAGTTCTGTGAGACCTGTTCGTGGTCTCCCTCTCAAAACATAACTAACTGCAGCCAAGCATGACTCCACCATTGTTTCTGAGGTGGCCCTGGTGATTTTTTTACAAGGCTAGTGATAGGATGCCTTGGCACGCAGCCTAGACTTTGCTGCTTCTTTCACGGGATGGAGATTGTTGGGTTTTCCCTGCTGTCTCCTGCTGCTGAAGTTGATCTCAGTTGCTACGCTATACTGACAGCACCCTGAGAATAGAAAGTTTTGTTCCCCTCTGGTTCGCTGTTGAAATTAGCTGGGGCCCCGAGCTACTGCTGAGCTTGCATGTGTATTGCACACAACCAGCACTTTGCAAATACAAAGTACTTGATCATCGTGAACACGCTGCTGCTATCAGCAGCAGCTCCCGGGGGGGGAAGGATGAGTGCTTTTCCCCCATGGAAAATGAGGGAAGAAGTTCATAGAGGTTGGCAATGTAACCAAAACCACGCAAAGAATCTGTGCTGGAGTGCGGCTTTGAAGGCACGCGTCTCTGGCTGAGTGACATGGGACTGACGTGACCCCTGGGCCTCCTGCCCTTCTCACTCCAAGCCCCTGGCTAGGATGGAGCTTGTGACAGCTGGAGTGTGGCTGGCTGGCTCATGTGGGCTCTTCCTCAGTTGGGAAGTGAAATGGGCTTGTTCCAGCCAGCAATGGTGATGGTTTCAACTGGTTCCCTTAGCTTTGGTCCGTCTCAGAGGATCTGTTACTAAGATGCCACCTTGAGCTGGCAACCAACTTTCAGTCAGAGGGATCAGTTTATATCCACTTATGCATCTAGCAATAAGGGAAAAAACCTTTAAAAAGGAGGGAAGCCAAATTTCTCCTTTCTCTCAGCAGATTCTACAAATTCTGGAAAGAGTTGATCTTGTCTCCAACATTGATAATGATGTGTGCATGCTTATGCTGTACATCCTTCCCAAAAACTCCTCAGCAACTCCTGTTTATTTGAGTTGCTGTATAGAGTAATGTGTCAATTTGGAAATCATTAGGTATTCCTACCAGGAGTCAAAGACCACATTCAGAGTGGATTACATGCATGTTTCTTAAAAGTGTTAATGTGCTAATCTGCTGGTTACTTGATCCAGGCAAAATGCCATGATATTTCACATGAGCAAAATACCACGGTTCTTGGAGATTTCATATAAATATTACCCACTGTGTTTCCACATCTGAAGTGTTATACTTGTCTATTAAAATCAACAAGCTGGAACTAGTATCTGGATATAAGCGATATTACAATTTTATTTATGAACTTCAGATTCAGATTCCTTTTAATAAAATACCTTACAAATAAGGAACAGAACATGAATCTTGCTGTTATTTCACGTATTTCGTGTAAATATTTCAGCTATGCCTTGCAGCAATAAAAAGACATTATATGCACTCTGCATTACCATTGTGACCAATAATGTTTGACTCACTATACTGTGTTTAGTCCAAAACCAAAACAGTCAGGGCAACACTATGGCTATTTTAACAGTATGCTGCAAGTAAAAAAGTAGACCTGCAATGAATAAGGCCTCACACTAAATAGGAGCTTGTTCATTATGAAGCTATTTGGATTATAGAGTACTCCTGACTGTTAAAAAGTCAAAATTTCTTATTTGTGCTCTGGTGGGGCTGGGATGAGGCCACACAAACAGTAGTCAGTCTGTGATTTTGTGATTCATAGCATGGTTCCTGATGTTTCTTGCAAAGCAAATGCATGAATATGAGATTCAACTGACTTTTGGTATGGTGGGACATGAGCAATGGCTCTACAGGTCTCCATGGCTACTACCCAGGCATGTCCAGAACTCCTTCCAGTGGAAACTGTAGGGTCATTTCTGTTTTTTTTTTTTCTTCTTTCACGCTTAAGGCAAATTGTCTCTTAAAGGGCTTGTCTCAACAAGGAGCAAAGTGCAGTACTGACAATGCCCTCCATTTCACATTTTTTTGGGATCTTTTTCTTTTCTTTCAGTAAAATGCCAGGCAAAATACATGTCTAAGCAGCTAAAAATTCCTTCAAATATTTACATCAGATGAATCCCAAGATCCCAAGCTGCTTTTCCTCCCCACTTCTTTCACCCAGATAGGCCACTGATCTGAAAAATCTCACATTTTCTCAGTGCTACTTCACTGGCTACTATAATACATAGACCCATCATTTAAGGCTTAAGTAGAACTTGACTTATATGCATTCCTGGGGTATAGATTTCACTCTGTATGTCTGCCAGAAACTTGCATTCGTCTTATCAAGAGTATCACATGAGTCATAAGGAGAGAATAGACCATATATCTTTGTATTCAGTGATAGAGGCTTGGGCCTGCCCATCTGCGATCTCTTGATCCTTTGGTGCAACCCTTGCTACAGTTGAACTTTAACAAGTGCCTTTTATTCAGAGCTTATTTAGAATGGACGTGGGATAAGAGGCTAAAAAATCACCTCCAGTTTGGAGACAGATGTGCAGCTAACGATGTCACAGCTGGTAGGACATTGGGCTTAGCAGATGGATAGCGGCACACAGAGCCTTTTCTTTTGGATCACGTTTTGCTCAAGATGCCAGCAGTTACAGTGGAAAATTACCATCTGAGAACCACTTGTGGCATCTGGTAAATGAGTGATGCAATCTTATCTTTTCTGAGCGTGTCAAAGACTTGCAGGATTTGAACAGTGCTGCTGGCCCTTCTGGTAGCCCCAACCACCACAGTGGCCTGCCATTGGGTCCCTATAGCATGTGAGCTCTTCTGCCCATCTGCTCCTGCAGATGGCCCAGACTCACACTCACTGCACCCATTTCAGATCCTTAGTTTAGGTACAGAAGTAGTAAGACTTGTAAGAGGCAGTGGAAGCTGTGCCAGACGGCGATTCAGCCTGTGAGAGGCGGGGATGTGCCAGTTCTTCTGCAGGGTTTACTGGAGCAGCCTTAGTGGTCCATGCTCCTTGCTGGGGGATGTCATGTAAATGTCTAAAAGAGGATGAGGTGAGTCCTGTGCTTGGTGTCCACAGTTTCAATGTCAACAGCTTTTCATGGGCACTGAATCAATTTAAAAATATGACACAGGTACAGCTAAGCTGAAAGTTCAACAACAGAAGAAAGAAATGTTATAACTCATTTTAATATCACAAGAAAGCCTTATTCCTATGCTCCAGAAAGAGCAAACCATATTTTCTTGATATTCTCCCTTTGTTCAGCCTTCTGTGAACCCAACAATTATTTGGAAACAAAACGAAGAAAACACTCCAAGCTCTGACATAGATGGTGTTAGAACTGCAGCTCTCCTGAGGAATGAAAATTAAATAGCCACACACAGACTAAAATGGTAACACAGCAAATCAGCCAAAGCTCGTCAGCGTGTAACCAAGCCTGCATTGTTCTTCCCTTCCTTACTGCCAATAATTTTTGGGTCTAAAGATATTCTGTTATAGTTCATTTCCTGTGCCTAAGAAATTCTGTCCAGGATGCCAGAATATCCAAATTTGATAATTGCTTCCACTGGCCCACTTGGCACAACTCATCATTATCTGTTTAAGCTCCCAATTAAATCTTGCAACAGAGAAGTGATGCTAGCATTGGATTAGGGCATCACTAAAGCTAAGCAGAAGACAGCTTTGCATGTTCCCTTGGAATGAAGATGTCCTAGTGTAAAGGCAGCAGTCTCGGTCAAAGCCCATCACAGAATTGTAGAAAGATTTTCGTCATAGTTGTTGTTAGTAATATTTATTTATGCAGAGCTGAGACTCGGGTTGAGTTTACAGTGCCACTGGAGCAAAGGGGTAGGGGAAAATAGATGTTATAAGGTTTGCTAGCTAGTGTCAGCAGGTCTCATTGAAGTTATCACAAAACTGTTGCAATTCAACTGAGATAAAACAATCAGATTTTCACATAGATATTACTCCTTAACGATGGTCTTTCCCTGCAGCTATTCCATGTTTAGTTTCAATTCGTAGAGCTCTTAAATTGAGTTACTGATACAGCATAATCCTGGAGCTATCCTGCCTCTAATCCTATAACAATACATTTTGTCATTTCAAAAAATGGTCTCTCTTTTTTTTTTTTGTTTGTCCCAAAGGCAAAGTTAGGTCATACTCCAGGAATGTGTCTATTGTATCCCAAAGAGGAAATCCAACTAACCAAAATGTTATCAGCAATTAAAGAAATAGCTTACTTATTTTTTTTTCAGCATTTCAGAAAAAAGAAAATAAAACACCAGCTCAGACTAAGTCCATTTAGCTGCATTAGACTTTGGTACGCTGCCAATATTCTTTATAACAGAGATTTAGAAGTTAATAGTATTGGAGATTAGAAATTGGTTTCAGTTACAGAACTGTGCAAAATGATTTCTTTGCATTAAGACATAACAGCTGAAATGAATAAAATACATTTCTTTCCGATTTTTTTTTTCATTTGGCTGTAATTGCAGTTTTGGCACACTGGCCAAATCTCCTCAAACTGGTGGGATGGCCTTGTTCCTCTGTCAAAAAACACCAGGAAAACTTTAAAAAAGGAAATGAGTATCAGAGTTTATCTTGGGAAAAAATGAAAAGAAGGAAAGGAAAGGAAAGGAAAGGAAAGGAAAGGAAAGGAAAGGAAAGGAAAGGAAAGGAAAGGAAAGGAAAGGAAAGGAAAGGAAAGGAAAGGAAAGGAGATAGAAA
>WBMW01000664.1:1302518-1331902 GCA_013396635.1 Penelope pileata
AAAGAAAGAAAGAAAGAAAGAAAGAAAGAAAGAAAGAAAGAAAGAAAGAAAGAAAGTGCTACTCCCTCATCCACCATTTTCATTCCATGCAAAAAACCTGTGCTTAGACAAACAAACAAATAAGCAAAAAACAACAGCAAAAAAAGCAAAATATGTTTGCTGGGCAGTAGAGACGTGCAGGTGATGCAGCCAAGGCTGAGCTACTTTGGTGAGACTTATAGAGGAGAGAACTTACAGCAGCCTTCCAGTGCCTGAAGGGGGGCTACAAGAAAGATGGAGAGGGACTCTTTATCAGGGTGTGTAGTGATAGGATAAGGAGTAACAGTTACAAACTAAAAGAATGTAGGTTTAGGTTAGGTATTAGGAAGAAATTCTTCACTACGAGGGTTATGAGGCACTGGAACAGGTTGCCCAGAGAAGTTGTAGACGTCCCATTGCTAGAGATGCCCAAGGCCACACGCGATGGAGCTTTGGGCAACCTGATCTAGTGCCTGTCCATGACAAGAGGGGTTGGAACAAAAACGTCTTTAAGGTCCCTTCCAATCCAGACTCTTCCACGACTCTATGATACCAGACCTGTCCCTATGTGGAGACAGAGCCAAACTTTCCCTGTCTGCAGCATCCCCTGGATGTTCCTGCCAGAGAGAAAAAACCTCTGACTGGCCTACTTGTGCCGGGGTATGAGTGTGGATGGTCATAGCATGTCCAATAGATGCTTCAGATATGCCTCTGGCTTCCTCTCCACAGGTTTATAGAAATGAGTGCTACCAGCGATCTATGTGCGATGGAAAGCTTCCCAGCTCCCCATGAAGAGGGAGGCATAAAGACCTGTGTAGGTATGTTTTCATGCTCTCCTGTAGCACTTGACAGCAACAGCTAAAAATACTACACAAGAACCTTCAAAGTTGCCCAAAAGCTCTTAATTAAAGTTGCTGAAAAAAAGAAAATAAAATAAAATCACAGAAAACCCATTGATTAAGTTCAATAGGGCCTTGTTTTTAAAAATGGAATTTGGGGCCCCAGAGTAACCCTTTAAATCGATCTTTGTCAAATACCTCAGTGATTCAGCACATGCCATTCCACACCGAGGATTTATTAGAAACTTAATAACATAAGTGATTTTAATAGACTGTGTGCACATGTGTGTGCGTGCGTGCATGCTCATAAGGGATTATAGTTTTCCAACTACTAATTTCCTTGCAAATTAAAATGTTAATATTTTACACACACTTGAAAGTCTACCAACAACAAACAAAAGTCAAGCTGAGCCGTTAGTACACAGAGAAGCACAGAAAACCTGCCAACATCAGTGATTTGAGTTTTATGTAACCAATAGCTTATAAACACTTAATTGGAATCTGTGCAAAGGAAAAAAAAAAAAGTGTTTCTGGGTTGAAACCACCTGCCACATCCGGCCTGGAGTACATGCTACCTGCTGAGGATCAGCCTCTGACAATGTGTGGGCAGAGAGGGTCACAGGGCAGGGAGCTCTGCATCGCGGGGTGCTGCCCACACTGCAGCAGATGCCACCATGGTCCAGATGGGAGGGGTTTCAGTGGCTGTTCAGCAAAGGCTGTATCTCGCCAGGAAAGCACTCATTAACCATTGTTAGTCAGGCTGGGCAGGGAAAAAAGGCAAAAATATTTTTGTTCAGGAAATGTTTTATTTTAGAAAATGTTAACCAGTAGTGAGTTCTTAACAGGAAAGTAAAGCATGTTTTCTATGTTAGAAATGTTACTACATTCAAACACTGATGCAAAGGCTAATCTCTACGTAAGACAACTCACAGAACTCAACAGCTGTGGGAAGCCCCCCTGCATGCACACACAAACCGCCTCGCATGTTCCAATGCACACAAGCAACTCAACACAGGAGCTGCTAAGATGTGCCTGGCATGGGCAGGCTCCAGATGGACCCTAGCCTGAGCAGGACTGTGCCTACTGGGCTCCAGCTGGGTGTGGGAGCATTCCTTGGAGGCTGTGCATTTTCTCTTCACAATGCAGTACATAGCCTTCATGGGAAGTTTATGGCAGCAAACTCTGGAGCTGAATACAGCTTTCAGTCATGACTGAGCTGCAGAAATAAAGCAGAACTTGATTTATCCACCTGTTTAGACAGAGAAGAGGCTCTCAGCTGCACAATGGGACGATGCCGTTCTTGGCTGTGCTGAGAGATGCTGGGCCCCATGCGGCAAAAGCTGTTTTGTTTCTTGCCAAAGAAAACTCCTGCCTGCTCCAGGACAAACGGCGACCTGGGCTCTTCAGGGAGTGCTTCCTCCCCAGTGGGAAGTGAACAGCAGAAGGTGGGAACGTGGCAAATGCCTCTGTTGAGGCTTTGCTTCTCGTGGCCCAAAGAAATGAGGACTGGGGATGAAAAGATGGGAACAGAGATGCCCAGCCAGGCAACTCTTTGCCTGGAGAATGACAGTGGGAATACGGCCTGCCTGGCTGCCATGGAGTGAAAACAAGTGGGGGAAAGATCATTTTTCCAGTGAGATGAGTAGTTCAAACATTGATATCAAAGAAGGAATCTGTATGAGCCAAAGCAGGTTGGACATGGGGGATCTTGCTGTTTGGCCGCAACACCATGCACTGAGCTGTGTTGCTTGTAGGTCCCATTTAGAGCTGGCATTGTGTAGACAGAGAGTTTTTGTCAGGCAGGGTGACCCTCCTGGGTGGCAGAGGCTCTGTGAGGGTCCCAGCTGCAGTGGAGCATCACCAGCTTGTGGATGCCCTGGGCACGACACCTTCATGGTTAGAGAATTTGTCTGGCTTACAACAAATCCTGGGCTAGGTATCCACGCAAGAGCATTTTGCATCCAGTGCTGGAGAAAAAGCAAACGTAACCTCCAGAAGTTCATCCTTTACTCAACCAAGAGATGCAGCAACCTCAGAAGGAGGTGCTTCAGGACAAAATGAAATCTCACTGGGAGAGATGCTCCCTCTCTTTGGCTGTCGACTATTTTATGTCATTTTAAATTTTGTACCTTACTAGTACATGCTTCATTTAATTTTATATGATTATTATCAAAATAATATTTTCACTGCTTCAATAAAAGTGTTTTTCTTCTGGAAATGGAATACTGTGGAATTTAAACAATTGGAGTTTTGTTCTGATTTGGAGTGGAAACACGCTCAAACGTCAAAATATATCCAGAAATGGTAATTCCATTTTATTTTTTTGACCAGCTGTACTGCCAAAGCTTTCTATTTCCCTGGAAATATCCAAAATATTGTTGTATTTTTTTTCAAGGTCCAGAGTATCCTTTTCTGAAGCAGAAATTTCTATCTTAAATGTTTGCAGAGAAGTAGAAAATATATCCCACCTCTGTGAGTCCAAATCAAGCAAATTAGGAAAACCTACTTTTACATGCATATTAGCAGTCAATAATTCTAGGACAGCCTCTTGGTTTTGCAAGGCTTGTTGCCTGATTTCTGAACATTTGCAGTTGCTTTCTCTGACTCACAGGGCACAGTCAGGTTCAGAGGAAAGTTGCAGGATTCACTCAATGAAATCATCTTCCCCACGGGAACAAAGGGACTATCTGTGAGCCTGTGGAAGGACACGGAGACTGATGGTTGCATGAATGTTTTGCATTAGGAATGCTTGAAGTCGAGTGCTATCTGCTTGGAATCTCCTGAGTCTTAATCCAGCCACCACCGAGCCCTGGGCACATGGGACAGCCAGCAGAGGGGGTGAGACAAGGGAAGAGCACTGACTTTCACCCCGAAGTGAGGAATAACACCACTGAAGGAGACCTTTATGGCTGAGGCTTTGTATAGCGTAAATTTGGGATTAGATATATCAAGCAAGTGCAAATGCATGGACTTACAGTATGTCTGCTCTGCTTCTAGCTAATCCCAACAGGTGTCATGCAGACATACTGTGCATTGAGGATTTGCTGTGGGGATGAGGACAAAAATAGCAAGGGGCTGGGAGAAAAGTACATTTTACAAGCGTTTTTCCCCCTTGTTTTCCTAAGAGAAGTGCTGTACTTGCAAGCAAAGCTCTTTCCCCGTGCGAGAGCCACATGCACCGATTTTATTTATGTTCACATGCAGTTTGGGGGAGAGTCTCAAATATGCCGATCCAGCATTGTTGGATTTAAAGAAATTAATAAAAACAACTCCAAGCAGCTGGTTGAAACAATTATGCTTTTCACAGAAAGCCTTGCAGACTGCACAGAAAGTTATGAAAATAATCCTTTCAATTAGTGTGTGGTCAGTGCACCTGCAAAGGAGACTTGTCCAAGTAAAAGTATCAACCAGTGTCAATGAGAACAATTCATGAATTCATCACAAGGGCCTTTTTCTATTACCACATTTACACAGATGTGAATCCCCGGGGTGCAGACACCAGAAGGGTAACCCTACTGTAATCCAAAGAGCATGAGAAACATGAGTTCAGATCAGGAAAGCTATTAATTTTTGTGAATATTTGACTTAGGCATCCTTTCCCCTCTTGCACATACTGCATTTAAAAATCATATTTATCCACCTTCCCTGCACTGCCCAGTTCTCTAGAAAGAAATAACGTTATTCCCAGTGAAAAATGACATCAGCTAAAGGACTTGAGAAGACTGAAGGGATTTACAGCTCTGTAATTTTATCACCTGAAGCATAGCTGCAAATGAGTTCATCAAGCTGGTAAAATAACACTGGTATTATAGCCAGGTTTTAACCCACAGGTACTGTGTGCATGCATCACGATTATATATTGCCCAATTGGTCATCACAGCAGAGTGATGTTAGAGGGGGACAAGTGAATAACTGCAAGAAAAATATTGAAATTCCTGTAGAAAAATAGCTGAGATGAAAACGGAAGCTGTGCAAAGCACATAACATGTCTCCTTTGTCTCGGGCTTCTACAGTTTTCCTTTGCAATTATGAAAGAAACTCATATTTCCATAATAAATAAATCTTGCACAGAATTATAACAGCTCTACACAATTACTCTACAAAGTGAAGCAGACTGCCAAAATTTGTAGCTTAACAACCACACAAAAGTGAAGTTTTAACACAGTATAAAACATTAAGGCCAGAGACGGAGAATACTGAAATATATGTGGGCAGGGGATGTTATTTTAGTTAAAGTATGTATTTATCTACTTCTTCTGTGCCTGAGTGTAATGTTCTGGTGATTGCAGAACGTAAAGCAGAGGCTAGCAGGGTGTGTGTCAGGAAGCCAGGCTGCAGAAGAGTTGCTCTGCTATCAAAGACCTCTGCACACTTTGAACATTTAGATAAACGTTAGTTTCTCCAAATTGCTTTGCAGCTCTTCCCAGCAAAAAAGACAGAACTGGCAGTGGTGAGGTTCTGTAAAAAGTGCTTTTGTTTTACATTTGGTTAATCCCAGCACATTTTTGTTTGAATTTTTAACTGATAACTGATAAAAATGCCTATTGGTGTGATGTGGTGAATATCTCTTTGTGGCCTCATTTTGTAATCCATAAAAAAAAATGATGAACAAAGATAGTTATTTGCAATGCTTGCTCCATTGTATGCTCAGACCAAGGAGAAAGCCCCGCTGGTGACTGAGCAATGCCCTGGGAACTGCTGCACTGTCTATGTGGGAATTGAGGGAGCTCCAGAGAAGCTGGATGTTGGTGACACTCCTGCCAATGGAGAACTGACTTAATCCCCAGCTCCAGCAATGCAGGAGGACCACACTGTCCATCTCCTACAGAGGCAGTATGGAAACCCTGAGCCTTGCTTGGTCTGTTGAACTGTGCATAGAAAGCCTTGGATGAAAACATCATGGTGGAGCCAATCTCTCCTTCATGACTCTGGGGAGGATAGTGTGTGTCCGTTGGCATGGAGGAGACTGGACTTGAGTATCTCCTGGCCAAACCAGGAATAAGAGATGAAAACCTTTGTCTCGCCTGATCTGAGAAGCTTTTTGCCTTCAGTCAGGATTCAAAGGTGTTAATGAGGGGATGGCTTGGCCCAAAGGTTTTATTTTCCCCCTTCCCTTTTGCTGGAAAAGAGGCCAAGCTCCGCAGCACTGGGCCCCTGGAGGAGCCATTTGCACCTGTGCAATGTGTAGGCCGCCCTGCCAAATTGCAGGGAGAAGCCTCTGCGATGCCAAATCGGCCTCGCAGATTTCTTATTTAGCAATCGCATCTTAGCACAGTTTTCCTTCTCCCTGGTGTATCTCCTCAGCTAATTGAAAGGGCGCGTTAGAAGTGGTTTTACACCCTCACAGGTGCATGCATGTCTGGAAGCACTGAGCTCTGGCAAGAGGAGCCAAGCCCTGTGCTTGCGCAGAGTGCGCTCTGGCTGTTCCTCGTGAGTCCCAGCCCAGGGCGAGCTGTGGGGGATGTGGCTCATCCTCCTCCTCCCCTGGATGACTGCTGAGATTCAGCCCACAGGGGAACTCATGAGTGCTTCCAGACCCTTAATCATGGATTTGGGAAGCAGATTCTCCGAAATCTGAACCCCAACATTTCTTGGCCTGACTGGATGTTGCTTTGTCCCCAAGCAGATTAGGCAGGGCTTTCCAGCCCCAGCTCGCAGGTGCAAATGAGCGCTGGGCAGCCATGGCCAGCACGGGCTGTCTCTTCCCCAGCCAAGGTGGACGTGAGTGCAGCCACCGGAGGTGCAAGCTGAGCGACCCGTCCCAGACGTGACCTCCTTTCATCACCCCTTCTCAGCCATCGCACAAAGCCGGCTGCTGGGACGAGAGGGGTTCGCGCTTTCTTCACAGCTGGGTGGAAGTTTTTTGTTCTGTTTTTCAAATGAAATGAAGAGCTATGGGAATCTACACTTTATCAGAGGAGAGCTGACAAAAAGATTTTTTCCTGATATGCCATTGAATTTCTCTGAGCATTTTATTTCAATGTTAAAAAGAACACCAAGTGATCCCATTGCATGAAATCTATTCTCTTTTAAAAAAACAACCAAATAGGGTTATTTTAGTTTTTGTAATTTGTAATGGAGATAAAAGTGCAATGTTTTGAACGTATTGAAATCTGTAGTCAACTCAAACATGACAGCTGAGGCAGTCTGGTGGAGGGTAAGCAAGGGTGACATTTCCTACCTTTTCTGGCTGCCAATGGAACTGCACTACCACAGGAAAAACTTCCTTTACTCCTGAAAAGTCCAGGGCAAAAAGAATAAATTTACCCACTTCTTAAGTTTATTTCCACAGAACTATTCCCTTTGTTTTACTGACATACCTGGATTCTGAAAGTGCTCGTACAACATCTTGCCAGAGATGAGAGTCCACGTCATCCTGATGCGTCAGTGGGAAACTGTCTCTCCTGTGGAATCGCTACTGGAACTTTTACTCTCACAAAGACTTGATCTATGAAAGATAAAATGTGCTTTCCTGTGCACCCTGGGGAGGAGGTCTGTAATCTAGCAAATCCTATCATGGCACAAGTCCCAGGTAACTAATGATAGGACTAGAGGAAATGGCCACAAGTTGCGCGAGGGGAGGTTCAGGTTAGATATAAGGAAAAACTTCTTTGAAAGAGTGGTCAGGCACTGGAATGGGCTGCCCAGGGAGGTGGTGGAGTCACCGTCCCTGGTAGTATTCAAGGAATGTCTGGATGAGATGCTAAGGGATATGGTTTAGTAGTTTAGTGGGAAATACTGGTGGTAGGAGGATGGTTGGACTAGATGATCTTGTAGGTCCTTTCCAACCTAGTGATTCTATGATTCTATGATTGTAAGTTTATCATTTCAGAGGTTGAATGGAAAGCTCAACACTTGTTTCAGGTAACTGAAACAAATTCTGTTGTTCTCAGAACAGAACATGCCAAAATCCAATGTCCTCCTCCTTGCCAGCATCCCTCTCTGCTGGGTGGGCAAGGGGAGCAGGGGACAGCATCCACCATAACACAGAGAGATGCCGCAGCACCTCCCTGCTTTAGGAGGAGGCCACAGGTCGGGTCCTGCAGCTGCTGTAAATAGTCGCAGCACTATTTAATTCAATGCAGCCTTTATTTACATCGGCTGATCTGGCCCCACTTCTCTTGTTTTCCTGTGCTTGCTTCCTTTAAGATGTATTTTTATAGCCTTGTAAAACACAACTGTGTATTCCTGTGTAAACCAGTAAAGATACGAGCACAGTGCAGTTCTGCGGTTGTTATTACAGCAGCGCCTGAAGAGGCACACCCGCGTGCCAGGCTGGGGGGGTGTGCTGAGGGATGGAGAGGTTGTGCCCAAAATGGGCACGGCAGGCCAGGAGGGACAACCAGCCATGTGGGGAAGAAAGAGGAGATGAGAGGGGAAAGGGGAGGTTGGTCCAGCCAGGAGAGCAGTGAGAAGGCAGCAGGAGATGGCGTCTCGTATAACTGGAGCTGAGATGTGAGCCAGAGGGGGAGATGGAGTTTGGAGCAAAGAGCAGTGAAAGATGGAGCATGGCCAGTGAAAACTGTTCAAAATACTCCAGCATCTGACTCAGCTGCTCCTGCAGCTGTTCTGCCTGTGCCAGCTCCTTCCTGCCCTCCCTTCCCAAAGCCACGTGGGCCTGGGGATGTGTGGGACAGTGGGGGGAGAGGAACAGGCAAGGGCACAGGGGCTGCAGCCCTATAAGAAGGACACCTCCCAAGAAAGCTCTGATCCATCCGCCCGAGGGGAGAAAACTCTTTGAAGCCCCAAGTCCCCCTTCTCCTTCTCTGCCTCCTTAAATGCCTTTCAACACTGCTTGGGGCTACCCCAGCATGTGAGCAAAGCACCAGAAGGAAATCCTGGAAGAGGACTTTGCTGTTGAACCATGTGCCCTTTCTCCTATCCAAAAGAAAAGGAGAACATGGTGGAAACAGCCAACCTCCTCCACAAGCCCCCAGTGTTCGGAAGGAAGCATCTACCTTGACTGGGAAAGTTAGGCAGTATAAACAAAAGGGCAGGAGGTGATTTTTTTTTTTCCAACCATGTTTTAATTGGTAAAATTACCAGCCCTTCCTTAGGTGCAATGACAGCTACAACGTTCTCATAAAGCGTGCCATATGCAGTGAGAACAGGATAGGATTTCACTCGTAGGGCAGGTGCTTACTTTGTAGCCTTGCAGGGTAACTTCCCTCTAAGTCTGACTGATGTTCCTCTGATGTCTGCTTTTAATCCTTCAGATCTGCCACCTCAGACACATTTTTATCATGATTTTTATTAAGGAACAAACTGATCTTATTTTTTAAACTTTCATTTCCTTGAGTTACATATTCAGGATATAGGAAGTGGAATGCAGTATGTAAGTGGCATGGGGAGAGTTGCTAAACCACACACAACGTCATCCAGCTATCACCATTTCACAGTCCCACCAAGCACAGCCACGCTGGGGAAGCACAGTCCACACCAAAACACTGCTGTGTGCAGATCCAGGATTCTGTCTTCAGAAGAGAGGGAGGATCCTCTGCCACCATTCCCTATCGCCTTGCAATAGCCAAGGAAAGTTGTTTCAGCATGGCCAACTCCATAAGGCTATACAGGATAGATGAGGAGGAATTTTGGAATTAAGCAAATATCAAGTGCAGAGAAAGTGTTTGGGAATGAACTTAACTTGGGATTAAGGGAAAGTTAAAAGAAGAGACTGGAGAGAAAAAAAACTCAAGAGAACGAAAGTAAAAGAAATAAAGGGGATACAGGACAACAAAATGCCCCAGGCAAAGAAATTGATTCTGCCACACAGAATAATTCAGTGAGAATCAGTGATTACTCCAAGCACGGTGCCTGGAGCAGGGGCTTTGGATCTGAGAAAGGTCAGGAACAACAGAGAAGGGAGAAATCACAGGGCAGATGGGGGGAAGTGCGGTATAAAGAGAAGAGATGTTTGCTTCTCTTGGCAAAGCATGCCTGAGCGCCTCAGGGTGGGAGATCTCCATGTGGACAAATGCAAAACATTGCGCATCTGCTCCACCTGCACTCAGAGCAATCCAGAAGCTGGATGGTTTGGGGCCAAATAGTGGCAACAGCACAGTACTGGCCTTGAGCTATTTATACATATGCTCTGAGCAGGACTTATTCTTTCATGCTCTAGGCCATGCTAATGCAACTGTGTGCCTTGCGGAACAGAACTGTCTGAGGCAGTGCCTGAACAGGGTACTAAGCACGACTGCGTAGACCTAGGTGTACCAACATGCTTAGGGACCTCCTATAAAAATGTATTTACCTTAGCACCTGCTGGTGACTTTAAGGAAAGAAACATCTTTTCCTGATTTGTTCAGACACCTTTCACCACTAGCTTGCACACTAGGCTATTCCCAAGCACAGATCTGCACAAGGAGATCTTTGACTTGTTCCACCAGAAAAATGTTGATTTGTCTGACCTTTGGGTTTTTTTTTGCAGGAAGCACCAGCTCTAAGCAAGCTTTGCTGGGAAGGGAAATTTCTCATTAAAACACATCAGCCTCAGGAATCCCCAGAGGCAGTGGAACGTGGGAGGCCCATTCCAGCCCCGCCACTGCTGCTTCTGGGCTCCCTCCATTTGGAGATGGTTCAGTGCATGAGCAACCACTTCTTGGCACTGTGGCCAGGATCCTTGTCTCCCATTCTCCTCAGGAGTGCAGGCTGTGGGACAGAGGAAACGCAGAACAAAGCCAGCATGTGAGTGGTAGGCCTGTTACGGGGACTGAAGTGCTTACTTGGCTTTGTCACCTGGGACTCTCTGAACAGCAGTGCTTGAAGGACATCATTGCTGCCATGTTAATCTTTGACCATTCTAAACGTTACTATATTTCAGGCAACTACCTGCTTAGACACTGCGTGCTTCCAGGCCAGGCATAGGTGGTCATAACAGGAAGAAAATGAAGGAAATGAGAGAAGGATGAAGAACATGGGGAAGGATGATTTCAGTTTACACTTTCTTCAGTTGGGACAAACCTTTACGGGATGGTAAACAAGAGGGACTTCATGGTATAACGAATGGAATCAAAGACAAGTGGTTATATTTAGCCAAGCCACTTGCTAACCTCATGCATTTTCCTTCTCTCTCCTGATATCTCAAGCATATTCCGACAGGGAAACCTATAGCTTGTCAATCATCTAATGATTTTATTTGAATAAACATCTTATGTCAACCTGAGAACCAAAAGAAAAGGGTCCTAGCTCAGGAGAATAAAGTGCAAAAAGTAAGTAGAAGAGCTTTCAACAGTAGTAAAAATCAGTTCTCTTGAACAAAATTGTAAGGCTCCAATAATAGACCTTGATGACAAGTGGAATTAAATAAAACATGAGTGATGAAACCCTGTAATGTTTATGGTGAGGTAGTCCAGACAGCTGATTATTAACTGTTACCAAAACAGTGTCTTGGCAGTAGATATGCAGTAACCAGGATGTAGACTGGTAGCTAGTTTAAATTACTGGTAAAGATCTGTTATGCTTTTCAAAGAATTCTTCCAACACAATGAAATAATAGCATGAAATCAGTAGTTATAGGTGTGAGGAATAGTGTCTGACAGATCATGTTCAGAGGAGGAAAAGGGGTTCTCTCCAATTTCATTCTGATTTGCTATCATACTGCTGTTTCTGGATCCCCAGCAAATGCTTAAGGAGAAAGTTTGGGGCTTCTGTGCTGTCGATTTTAGTTAAAAATATAGTCAAAAATAAAATTAAAAAAANGTGAAGATGAAATACCTGGAAAGAAAATGTCTGCAGTCCATAGATGTTACCCATTCCACTGACTCATTCCCGTCACAGTGAGACACCCAAATCCAGCCTCTTTTTTGGCCAGGAGCAGTGATGCCTGCCAGGCTCAGGTCTAAGCACTGAAGAAGCCCTTTGGGACTTCTTCTTTGGGAATACCTCCATCAAAGCTAGGCTGGCGTGATTCACAAAGTCCTTGATCTACTTGAATGAACTGTTTCTGACCCACCACAGATCCACAGATCCCTCACTGCCTGCTGCAGCAGACCATTCTTTATATCCCTTATTGACAAACTGTTCTTGTAAAGGCTGGGGAGCCCTCAGGGAGATCCACAGACATTTCCAGGACTTGTCACCCTGCTACAAAACAGTGCTTGTCTCACACGTGTGCTGCCTTAAGCACCCCATTGCATTAGCCTTCGTAACGCTAAGGGCCTGCTATTTGCAGCTCCAAAATCTTTTCCTGAAGTCATTCAGGCAGTGTTTTCCAGACTCCCTTTGGCAGTATTTTTCTTTAATTGTTTGTATGCTATTGTTCTTGTGCTGTTATTTTCATGGCCTTGCACCTGCAAATCCTGGCAGAGTTGTCAAGGCAGGTCCTCATGGGAAGCAGCTCCCACTGTTGGGGGAATTGACCTCCTCTCCCCTTTTTCTTTGTTTTTTGGTTTGTAAATGTTAGTTTGTATTAGAGAAAACCAAACACAGTGCACAACAAAGTAGGCAATAGTAACTATTATTGCCAATGTTGAAACATTTGTGTTTGATTAGCACACCCTGATCAGCACTAATACCATCATAAACAAGAACACTCAATTAGGGGTTTGAATGGGTCCTGATGAAAAATAAAGTCTACAGAGGAAAAGCATGTTGAAAACCATCCTCTTCCTCACCAGCTGCTGCTCTGGAGAGAGTCCCAGAGGATGACTGTGGACTGGGACCTCAAAGCTGCTTGTCCCAGATGGCCATGGGCAGAGTTTTCCTTTAATCTTTTCTATTCTTTCCTCTCTCTGTTTTTATTTCCCCCAGAAGTAGCTGTCACAGCTAAAACTGACATGTGCCTGGTGGCTGTGAGGCCTGGGCTGGTTCCATTACCACCCTGGCTCAGTTCTTGTTCTTAAAATTTGCTTACTCAAATCCGTCAATATTTGTTACCAAGATTTTTTAATACATCACCCTGACATCATCTCTAATTAATCCTGAAGAAAAAGGCTCACATAGTGGGGGTTGTAAACCTAAGCAAACCAAACTAGATCCAGTCATAACTTGTGCTTTCTACTTTAACCCCAAATTCAAACCTATTGTACAAAATGGTAGATCTGCAGATAGAAATGGTCAGCTCTGTCAGCCTCTTCAATACAAATATACATGTAAATTCACATTAGTTCCACATCTGGTTAGGAGACTTCTCAGGAAGCCATCAGACATTCTCGCGTTGTCCTAGGCCTATCTCTAACCCTAATTCTTACTGTTAACCCAGTGCTGAGCATTTTTACCTGGATTACAAGGGTTTGTTGATCCAGTTTTGGTCTTGTAGCTGAAGTGGACCTCCTAGCTGTGAGCAGTTTTGGGTTTGGCAGAGGCCATTGATCACACTTTGATCACATCACATCACAGCTGGTGGTAGAGCCAGGCTTCATGTTATGGTTAGGTTTGGGATTAGAGTCGGGCTTTCATCCACCATGAGGCCAGGGGGCTGAGCTGCTACTGCACCAAGGCAGCACTGCTAAAGTAGGTCTGGGGATGTTTCTACCAGGGTTCATCTTCTGTTCTTAGAGGTAATCTGGCAGCCATCACTGGCCTATTTTTGGGAGTGGGTTTACAGTTAGGTTTTGTTTGTAGGCAACTGTCTAGCACTGGGCATTTGTCCTGAATTAGTCCAAAAATAACTACTGAGGTATTTTAATAACTCTTGCAAACAGAGTGAGGGAGTCTATGGTTATTTTGGTGTCTGGCAGGATTTCCTGGATGGTTTTTAGAATTAAGACATCTTCTAAAATTTAAAACTTTTTTTTTTCAGTTAAAATCCCCCTCCCTTCCCATCACTGAATTTATTAGATGTTAGACTGCATTCTCTACATTCAGTCTCTTTCCCATTCAAACAACCAACCTGGATTAAGTTGCACTGGCAAAATTTCACACCATCCTTTGCAAACAGCACTCTTATTACACATGTGGTGCAAAACCACAAGCTCAAGGCATGCTTGTTCCTAATCTGCCCCTGCATTTGCCTGTGTGATTTGCACCTGCAGCTCGATCCTCTACTGAGTGTGAGGTGAGATGCATTTTTGCACCAGTGGTTAAGTTCACGTAAATTGCTTGTGGATTTGTGTTTTGCTGGAATGCATGTTCTGGTTTTCATATTTTTTGTGTGTGTGTGGTGTAGGTTTCTTGGTGTGGAAACCGAGGTGTCAATGCTTTTGTGTCTTTCAGTGCCTCTGATGTCACCATAGATCCTCAGCAGTAAGGATGAAGTTCTGGTTGCTTTAGCCCATAGCAGAGCTCCTCTGTACTTCACCTTTGTGTAATCACAATGTACACTGCTTTTAAGACCACAGTGTCTCCAAACCATGCCTCTGTCACCCATATTGCTGAGGCACAAAGGTATGGAGTCACTTGTTTGGAGCCACTTTTCATCATCGGGCAAAAATACAAAGATTTATCACTTGGCTGGCCCTCCAAGGGCCAGCAGATCCATACTGCTATTTAATATCAATAGTGCTGTGAAATAAATAGCCTTCACTTTTCCTGCTTTTTAACATGCCTCTGAGACAATTTGCCTGCCTGTTGCCTGGCTGAGTGCTAGCGAGAAGCTTAAGTCCACTCCTATTCCTGTACTCAGAAGTATTCAAATAGTACTGAAAGACCCCTCCAGCTCAGTGTAAGTACAGGCCAAATTCACATCACATTGATCACGGCATGACAATAGCAGTCACATGCGCTCAGCTTTCATTAAGTAGTAGGAAGAACTACTTAATTTGTAATATATAACTTCTCATTGCTAACAGAGACCCCAAGTCGTGTTCCTTAGCTTGTACAGTCTGTTGCCAAAGACCCCTTCCCCCAAAGGCCCCCCGGTTCACAGCTGCCTATCATTTGTTCTATACATAAAGTATGAATTAGCATTCTACTCTAATTTTAAAGCTGTTCGTCATTATAATAAATTGGATGAATAAACAACACATTGGACAAACTCATTCCTTCAAAAATTATTGTTAGGTACCGTAGGGTTGAATCTTCTTGGCCCTCTTGTTTTTTCTGTGTATTGTTTTGGTGTTTTGATCTTTGCCGTAGGTCCCTTCTTTCCTTATTGAATGCTCCTCCCCACTCTCAAAGGGCTCAGAGTTTTCCTCGCCCCAGAAAGCAGAGGACAAGACATCAAATCCAGATCTCTTGGAAAATAGCATAATGCACAAACCACAGGAGCAATGGGTGTTCCAAGAGTGTCTTTTCAAATGTTAGCTTTGTCCTCTGCTTTGATATGTTCCCAGATGCTCTTCTGAATTATGGGGAACCTCTACTGAAGGCTCTACCTTCTGGTTTTGTCCTGTGTAAAAAGCAAATACCGCATTTTTGTAAAAGTTAGTAGTACAGAGTAATAGGAAAAGTATGGATAAGATTTCCACACTAGAAGAGAAATTAGATTTGACAACCAACATGCCACCCACTTCCTATTAAAAGATAGTGGTAATTTGCTAAAGCCCTGAGGATTATATCCTAGTATTACCTTTTACATTAGCCTTAAAAAACATCTCCTACAAATCACAAACAGATCTTCAGACAAATTAGTCTAATGCCCTGTGAAAACTGCAAACACTTTTCCACTCAAAGTTAAGAAATGGTCACAACACGAGAAAAGTTGCACTTCTTTCTGTGCCCTCACATCCCTTCCATTTCTTTTCCTGGGTTGATGTAATCTTTTTCAGGCAGTCAGAAAATATTTTTTCAGTCAGCATTGGAGATGAGGCGAAAGGCATTTTAAAAAAACACTGATCCCGGCTGAAAGCACCAAGGGTTGACCTGCCAGGTCCCTATTCTGGAGAGAGTTCCCTCATCACTACACCATGTTATGTTTTTAAGAGGGACAATCTCTCAATTTTTGCCACACACCCACAGGTTGTACTACCATAGGGACCTGCATCTAGACCCTTTTCTTTAAGAGCAGGTGTGTGTTACAGCTCACATCCCTGTGGATGCGTTCTTGTCTCTCCCCAAAAGGCACCTTTTCTCCAACTGTCTACCAGCAGGTCCTGGCCCTGGTTGCCCTGTGAGAAGATCCTGGCCCTACGTGGAGGAAGATCAGTTGGCACCAGCCAAAAGCTCATGAGGAACACACAAGCAACTGCTCAGGCTGGGCGATCGCATGCCAGTGCTCAAGGTCATGTTTGTTCTACTGTTACAGACACAGCCCAGGAGCCTGGGACCAGAGGAACAGAAAAGACAGCCCAGTCCTAACCAGTGGAGGATTTAAGAGAGTGATCAAACAGGGCTGGAAGGCTCACAGATTCACTGAATGTTTG
The DNA here is from genome assembly GCA_013396635.1 of Penelope pileata. Lineage (NCBI taxonomy): Eukaryota > Metazoa > Chordata > Aves > Galliformes > Cracidae > Penelope > Penelope pileata. The sequence continues at coordinate 1,318,618 of WBMW01000664.1, forward strand.
AGATTGGAAGGGCCCTCTGGGTCCACCTGGCCCAGCCCTTGTCCAAGCAGGGACATTCAGAGCAGGGTGCCCAGCATCATGTTCAGGTGGCTTCTGAAGATCTTCAAGGAGGAGACTGCACAGCCTCTGGGCAGCCTGTGCCAGGGCTCCGTCACTCACACAGCACTGTGGTGCTCCTGATGTTCAGAGGGAGCTCCTGTGCTCCAGTTTGTGCCCACTGCCTCTTGGCACTGGGTACTACTGAACAGAGCCTGCCGCCTTTGCACCTTCTCTTCAGCTGTTTATAGACATTGATAAAACCTCCTTGAGCATTCTCCTCTCCAGGCTGAACAGTCCCAGTTCTCTCAGTGTCTCCTTATAGGAGAAGTGCTCCAGTCCTTTGATAATCTTGGTGGACCTATGTTGGATTCTTTCCAGTATGTCCAGCTGTCTCTCGTACTGGGGGTCTCTGCCTCTGACTACCCTTTTTTTAAGAAGAGCAGAGCCTGCCTAGCAGGAATACCTCTTTGACTGGTTTCCAAGGAGCAGCACTGCCTGTTGTTTCCTAATGTCTAGCCCCAAAACCCTCATAAAGAATCACTGAGGTGCCAGGGTTCCCAGTACTGTCAACATAGACAGGAAGGAGCCCAGTTTTGGTGGTGCGGTTTGCTCCATGAACCTTCACAAGTGTCTATTTCCACTGAGCACAGGGAGAAAGGCACTTTGGATTGCCCTTGTGGGTATCTGACCTCTCCAAGGGATGTGAGCAGGCAGGACAGGAGGGTCCCTGGCTGTGGAGCAGCCCCCCTGCAGAAGTTGTCTTTGCAGAGCTGCTAGTGGAGCTCTTTTTCAAAACACAGGATATGTTGCAACGGCAGGCTGATTCTGGATGCTGCCTTATGCATTGGCACCACACTCCATAACCCCTCTGCCTATAAAATATTTTGCAAAAGACTCCCAGGGGGATGAGTATATAAAATCAAAATGAAAGATGGGAAGAATCATAAACACGAGGGTAGATCAGATGCTGAAGCTTATTGAGACTGGTGACAAAATGACTGTTCCCATGTGTAAGCACAGCTCTCTGTAGAACATCTAACTTCCAGCTTTGTTCAAGTGGTGGAAAGTCTCAGAATGGCACCAACTCAGCCATGAGAAATCTGGGACATGCTGTACTTGGTGAGCTGCACCTGGAATTGATTGGCGATCGCCCACAGCGTCACGGCAGGGCTGGCCTGGGAATTGTTTCCCACTTGCGCAGCTCCGAGATGCAAGTTCCCTCTCCAAGTACCCAAAGAAGCAGCTGCACTAACTCCATCCAGCAGAGATGTTGTGGAGATACGTAAAGGCATCCCATGGCAGTATGTTCGTCTCGCTGTGCCAGCTTTGAGGAGCACAATGCTTTGAAAAGCTACTAGCTGTGCAATCATCCATTTAGCCAAAAGGGAGGGTTTGTGGTGAGGTTATTTCTTTTTTACCTGCCAGATGGTCTATAACTGTTTTGAATAAATGGTGGAATAACCATCTTGAGCTCAGACTTGAACGTTGTCATTGAAAGCTTATAGAAGTTGTCCATTTCATGTAGGTTTTGGAATAGGCACATCTACATCTAGATCTAGTGGGTGGCAACCCTGCCCATGGCAGGGAGTTGGAGCTGCATGATCTTTAAGGTCCCTTCCAGCCTAAGCTGTTCTATGTTCTGTATACTCAGCCTCACGGCTGTTTGTCAATAGGAAAGGCCAAGCACATGATGTGCTTCTAGGGACAGTTGTGGGAAGGGATTAAACTAGGAGTAAAGAAACTTTAGGAACTCTAGAGTTCTGTGGGTGGTTTTCATTTTCTAGTGCAGGCATTTGCCAAAGTATGTGAGCTGCTTCATCTCAAAAAAGGGATCAGCCCACCCTTTCAGGCCAGCAGAGCTCCTCCTGATTGGATAGTAGCAGTGACTTCAGAGAAGGGAAGAAATATTGCAAGCAGGCAAACTACAGACTAATTGTTCACAAATTGTCCATCTAACTATTTATCTGTTGATATGCCCTGTAGCATAAACACATTCCTTCCAAATGCATCTATCTTAATTATGACTAAGAGGATATGCACTCCTTTCTAGGAAAAAAAAAAACACAATAATTTCCTGAGTTTTTCAGAAAGAGATCTTGTAGCATTTTTATGTTTTCCCTTTCTCTCTTCTTCTTTCGTACAGCAGTAACATAAAATGGGGACACATGCATGAAGAACCTTTCTATTTCTTCCTCTGTTTTGGTATTTTCTTTTTTTAATCAAAGCCACGCTTCAGGGTATTTTACTTATATGACTTGAGATTTTTAACCCTTTGGAACATAGCAGAGTGGAAAATAGGGAATGCTTGAGTTTTCATTTCTCTTTTCCTAACTTTTCCATTTCTCTCCATATTTTCTTAGTAACATGACTGGTGTTCTTTTAAAGTGGTTTGCTCAGCAAAACATTTTTTTTCCTCAAATCTTTTGTTTGAAAAACAGTTGTTTTTTTCTGAAGTTCCCTTTTCTTCACTAGCTTGCATTAGCATGGATAAAGGCTTTGCAGAAGGAATGAAGCTCTGTCACAGCCATGCAAGAGAAAGGGGACACACAGGTGAAGTGAACTGGGACCTGAAACATGGTTTTCATACTAGCGTAGTTAGAACCAGGCTCAAAAAGGGGCTTTTCATCACTTAAACAAGTAAGGCACATGGAATAAGCTCAGGAATCTCACTAATTTCTCAGTGGTGCCAGTTTCACTTAGCTAGCCCTTAAAGTAGAACCACACATTAGAAACTCTGAATTTTCTTCCATTTCCCTGTCCATATTTTGTGGCTGAGAACTTCGTGCCAGACCCACAAAGGTATTTAGGTGCTCAATTTCTATATAATGTCCAACTCGACAAAACCTCTTGAACCCTGCCTAGCTATATTCTTCCTTTCCTTTGTTATTGTGAACTGAATTTGGCTTTTATGGCATTTATTTTACAAAAGAGGATAAAACATTTTATCACTTATGAAAATGTGGTTACAATTTGTATGAGGCTCTATAGAATATTACTTAGAGGTGTAACTCTTACCATGCCATTTTCTGAACAGTCCATTTACTAAGTGTTAATGTGAGCCTCAGCAGGGTTCAGTTAGTAAACTTATGGGTGTTTAGAAGTACTACAGTAATGGCTGTATTAAGTGCCTGATCTTGCAAATTAGAAAGCACTCAACTAATGCTTATGCACGTGAATTGTCTCTATTGTCAGAGCTGTTTAGATGCAGCTTTGATTTGGGGACAATAAAGCCACTGTCTGTTTCAAACCCCACATACAGGCAGAAAAGTGCTGCTGTGGGCATCAGGGGGACCCTCTGCATCAGGAGCAAGCCGAGCAGAAACAAACTCGTGTCCTTGTCTCTTCATGGGACTCTGAAGCAGCAGGACAGATGCCGCCAAACTGTGTTTGGTGCAGGACTGGACTACTTGCAAACAGGAGGGCTCAGAAGAACAAGGCAGCTGGATTAACCCTGAAAACGCCTGGTGTGCCCGTCCCTCTGGTGGAGTTAGAGATACCAGCACCAGCTTGGAGCACATCAGCAAGTCTCTGTGACACAGCCCTGCTGCAGGCACCTGCCTGTGCTCCTGAAGTCCCACGACACGCAGGTGAACAAGTTGGCCTGCTTACAGGGCTGCCCAGAGGGGCTGATCTGGCCCTGAAGCCAGCCCAGACATCTCGGTGACATCTCAGTGAAGCTCCATGCAGAGGGCATCACAACCCTCACGTGTTTTTCCCCACAACATGACTGAGATACACTGTACTTGTTAGCAGTGTTTGATAGACACTACACAGGGAGACCCCCTTACAGTCATACAGCACAGCAGTGAGTCCAGTACACGTACGTCCTTACACAGATTCACCACACTAATTTACACCATCTGGAAATGAGGAGTCTGAGCTTAGCCCAAGATGAGTCACCCTCTTTCCACTTAATTGCAGAGGACACCCAGATCCAGCCTAGCTACCTGGGCTTTTGGCTAGTGCAGTTGGGTGAGATGAGTCCCATTCCCAATGGCATCTCCAAGGCCCCATGTTGGTGAGGCTGGACTGGTGCCAGGATTCCTGAGTTCCAGCTGGCAGCCGAGCCCTTGAGCCAGCTTCTATTTCCACCAGATATAGACCTGCTGATTTCAAGCTGCAGGCATCCTTCATGTGAGTAGAGTTTCCAACTTTCTTACAACAAGCTTGAGTTTTATTTAAAACTAATGTAATGTGGTCTTGCTAAAGTTAGTCTCTATCTATATAGCTGCAGACAATTAAAAAGTCAGAAAAAATGAATTGTTTATGTGGCATTAGATTCCTGAATAGTATCTTGACCATTTTTTACCATTTCTTGATTAGAATTCATCATGGTGCAGGTATATAAAGCCTGTGTGTGCTCTTTATTCTGTCTGATAAACTATTACACAACATGAGTGAAAAAAATCTTAGTATAGCCAACTTCTTTGCATTGATTTGCCATTATCTTTTATATAGATATTCTCAATAGGCATCGTGCCTTTTGGCTTCATGGACTGGAATCTGGAATTACTAACAGCAATAAATAAACAAAATTGCTGTATTATTTCACTGATTCCTTCCTTCTGAAATGGTTTTTAACAGCTTCTTGCACTAGTTTCTGGAATTGGTGCAAAATGAGCAAGGTCTCCCATGTCATCATGGACATAAGGTATTCATGATCAGAGGTGTAACAGTCTTTCAATGCCAAAAGTCATTTGAATCATAGAATCATTTGGGTTGGAAAAGACCCATAAGATCAAGTTCAATCCTCATTTGCTGTCCCCATAGCTCCTCAGTTCACTGTCAGTAGATGGTGAGCCTTCAAAAGGGGCATATGAAGGGGTCAAATCACTAAGATAAGAGGAAAGGATGAAGAATGGTTGGCAGTAAGGATCTCTCAATGGAGTAAACACAAACGATAAATCCATAGAGGATTAAAAGAACATTGCAAAACAACATCTGTACTATGGTATGTTTTTAATGAAAATGATAATTGAGGAAATAGCTTTTCTTTCAGAAATGTCAATATTTCCTAAGACAGCAGCAGCAGGAGTCAGCACAGCCATATCTAAATTTTGTTTTGGATTGGGTTTAATCCTGTAACAGAGATAAACATAACATTTTTATCAAAAAAAAGAGTGAGTGGGAAGAGCAGCAAAAATGAAAATGCAAAAAGCTTTGAGCTTTCAGGATGTTTCCTTGTGCACTGTACTACCTGCTGAAACCATACAACTTTGTATTTTAATTTGGGAAAAGAACAGTATATGCCTACACATATGTCATTGCGTTTTGAGAGAATCCGAGGTTTGCAGCTATTTCTGTGTATGGTACTGGTGGCTCCTTTGTCAGCCCTGCTCTAGAAGGGGGTCTTCACCAGCAAAGATCTCTGCTCTCAGAGAATCTCATAACCATCTTCTCATCACACTAACACCACAACTATTCTATGAGCTGAAATGGAAAACAAGCCTCTCCCTAAGAGCTGGGGCAAGAAGGGGATCAGGCATGTTGGTCTTGGCTGAAAGGCACCAAACCCAGTTCTGCTTTGGTTGATGCAAAACTTTTCTACGTCAACATTTTCTTGGCTAAAACTTTGGATATAATTATAAACAAAAATAAAACAACAACAAAAAAAAAAAATACAAACTGAGCTCCCTTACAGTAACAAGGGAATTGCAGAGGGCAATATTTCAGTCTTCAGGCTAGGAAAACGTGTGCCTCTTTCCCCCTCCAAAATCTCCAAGGACATCACGGAGATCAAAAAAAAAACAGCCAGTCTTTGTGTTAAAACAAATGGAAAAATGTTCCCTGCTAGGCAGCGTATCCAAGCCTGGTCAGTATTTCTCAAGGCAGGTAGCAATGCACGCAACAGACCAATTAGTTTTAATTGCAAAACCCCACAGAGTGCTTCAAGAAGTATGATACCATCTTCCTTCTGATTTCCTAACCAACATTGCTCATTTATTTATCTCAACTTTTAATTATGGTGGGGAAATGCCAGTAAAATGATCAGATACTAAATGTGAGACATACATATCTATTTGGAAATACCACTAAAAGTTTATTATTGCAAAGATTAGTATGAGGGGGAATTAAATACAGCCTCTGCGATCAAAGAAAGCTTAATCCTGTATGAATATGTAAAACCAATAGGTTATCCACTGTCTCTTCAGGAACAGAAGGATTCTCAATGCAGTCAGAAAAAAAGCCATAGGTTTTAATGGCTCATCTCCTTGTAAACAAACTGGCAAAATAAAGCTACTGCAGTGACCTTGGGATTTCCACCTATATACATTTTATAAATATTTGGTGATACCTAAAATGGATTTTGAACATGTGTTTATTATAGTATACTATACCAAAATGAAAAACAGAATAAACTCCAATTACTTCCTAAACATTTTGCCTGATAAATCTGGAACACGTTAAAAATATTTTAGGAATAATTGAAACATTTCACACATACAGTATTGATGCAGCATTCTTTTTTATATCTAAACCATCTGTGCGCTACCCTGTACTTGTCAGATGGGCACTGTGAAAGGAGCCCACTGATTTGCTGGGAATTGCTCTGGCTGAGAAAGCATTTGACCAGTATAACCACACAGGTCACGATTTATTAGCCAAGGCAGCGCGTCACAGCATATAGGCAGGTATCCAACATTAAACTCACCTCAGAAAGCTGCAACCCCTACTGATTTCCCCTGGAACATAATCCAGAAAACATGACTTGAGGGAGGGTCCAGCAGAGGAGTTGCATGATCTTCTGCTGTTTCATGGAAATGCTTTTGGAAGTTATTTTCTGGGGTAATCCATCACGAAACAATCATGGAATTAATGTGCCTCATATAAAGGTCGTGATCCTTTAACTACTCCTCCCTTGGCTCCTCTATCCACTCCAGTGGCCGCTGCAAAAGTGGTCCTACTTCTGCCTTACATCGACAGAATATCGCCTTCCCATTTCCAGCCCCCACCTCCGTGCTCCCAATACTGCTATAGCTGTTTTAACCACAAGATTATAGTAAGAGTTCATGGACAGTTGATTATTTTTGACAATCCCCATAGCCCTTTTCATGCTTTCCATTATGTAGTGCCCAGTCCTGTAAATACAGTTCATATACTTTTGTTTCTCAGGATGAACTCTTTTGGCTGCATTTGGTTGAACCCAGGTAAAGAAGTAAGCCTGATCACTTTCACACAAGAGCACTGTCATTTACTGTTTCCCGTTCTGTATCATCTGAAAAACATATTTGCAGTTATTTATGTAGCATTTGTCATTTAAATACAGATTGTCTCAGATGGAAAGGAGAAATGGGTGGTTTCCCTTCCAGAAAGCCTCACCCACTAATAATTGCCCATTAAATATCTATGTTGAAATCCAGTAGCTGCTTCTAAAAATGCTATATTTAAAAATTTTGCAGTCAGTTGACTGATTGACCATAATTCTAATCCTGAAGTGTTTTTTCTACCAGTGATACCAGGATGACTTCACAAGCTCTAATTTCTCTGAAGTCAAATTAATTGGCACAGATTTTACTTTTGCCTTCAGTATCAGCCATTTCCTATTGCTGTTCCCAAGACAAAAGCTAGGCTAACCAGCTTACTACAAACACAGCGTTCACTACCTGCCTAGAGAAGTTCCTAGCAAGTTCCTTAGCTGCTGCCTTAAGAAGCTTTAAGGACATTTTATCCAGTCTTGCTGACTCAGATCTGAGTTGACTTGCACTCATCCACTTTACCGTCAGACCAGAAAACATTTCATCAGCATCATATGATACTCATACTTCCTCCAGCTTTGATCCACCAGAACAGAAATACTTATTGAATGCATCTGTCTCATAACGTCTCATTACTAGCAGTTTAACCATCAACATTAAGTAATGGACTCATAGAAGTTCCTTTTGTTCCTTGTGCACATTTGTAGGAGACATTTCTCATATTACATGAATTTCACCCTGTTTTTCCCTATGCAAAAGTGGAGGAAGAAGCAGCTGGTTGGTATGGCCTGAGGTGACTATATGCTCAGTTTGGGCAGAGAAAACTCTGAGGAGGCAGAAATTATATGGATCAGATTTGGGTGAAAACACTCAAAGACCTGGGAGCTCCTTTTGCGGGGAATCTGCCGAAGGAGATTCAAAACAGAACCACCTTACAATGTCAGGAGTCAATGACAACTGCAAGGCACTTGTAACAAACTTGAAAAAAGAGAAACGCTTTTTTATCTCCACATAAGCTGACCAAATAATTTCAATGCCTGATCACACTACCTGACCTGGGACACAAGGCTCCCTGTGCGGGAGCCTGTGGATGGAGTCTTCTTTCTTCAGCTACAAGAGGCATCACACTTGCAGATTCTCATCCTGATGGAGGATGTCAACCACCCTGGTATCTGCTGGGAAAGCAACACAGTGGGCTGTAAGCAATCCAGAAGATTCCTGGACACTTCTGAGGATAACTTCCAGGTCCAGGTATTGGACAGACCAATCAAGGGTGAAGCATTACTGGACCTGGTGGAGTTACTGGACCTGGAGGAGATCATTAAAGAGGTTAAGATTGGAGGCAGTATGGGCTGTAGCGACCGTGCCCTGTTTGAGCCTGTGAGATGGAGGAATATGGGCCCACCAAAAAGCAGGATCAGGACCCCGAACTTCAGAACAGTGAACTTCAGGCTGTTAGGAAATTATTGGATGAAATCCCCTGGGAAAGTGTCCTTGGAACTGGACAGAGCTGGCAGCACTTTTAAGGACACCTTTCCAAGAGCACAAGAGCTCTCCATCCCTCTACACAAGAAATTAGAGGAGGCAGGAAATTGCCATGGCTGAACAAGGACCTGCTGGTAAAACTGAGGGAAAAGAAGGAAATGTACAAGTGACAGAAACAGGAATGGGTGGCCTGGGAAGAATAAGGGAATGCTGTCCATATGTGTAGAGATGGGGTCAGGAAAGCCAAGGCAGAGATTGAACTGAACTTCATGAGGTATGTGAAAATAACAAGCAGAAATTCTACAGGTACATTGGTCAGAAGAGACAGGCCAAAGAGAATGTACCCCTCTGACAAACGAGAAGAGAGAACTATTTCAACAGGCATGGAGAAGCTTGAGGTACTCAATGCGTTCTTTGTCTCGGTCTTCACTGGCAGTCAGGCTTCCCATGCCTCTCACATCCCTGAACATCAGGCAGAGGTCAGGGGAGCAAAATCCCCTCCACTGTAAGAGCAGAGAGAGTCTCAGACTGCTTCATGAGGCTGAACGTGTAAAAGTCTATGGGGCCGAATAACATGCATCCTGTGTTCCTAAAGGAGCTGGCTGATGTGGTTGCCAAGTCACTCTCCATAATATTTGAAAAGTTGTGGCTGTCAGGCAAAGTCACCAGTGACTGGGAAAAGGGAAACATAGTTCCCATTTTCAAGAAAAGGAGAAAGGAAGACCTGGGGAACTACAAGCTGGTAAGCTTCATATCTGTGCCTGGGAAGATCATGAAGTAGATCTTCCTGGAAACTGCATTAAGGTACATGTGAGATGAGGAGGTGATCTGAGATAGCCAGCATGGCTTCACCAAGGGCAGGCCGTGTCTGAGCAATCTGGTGGCCTTCTGTGATGGACTGATGGCATCAGTGGACAAAGGAGGGGTAACTGCTGTCATCTACCTGGATTTGTGTTAGGCCTTTGATATGGTCCCAAACCACATCCTTATCTCCAAAACAGAGAGCTATGGTTTTGAAGGCTGGACTATTTGGTGGATAAAGAATTGTCTGGTTGGCCACAACCAGAGTGTTGTGGTTGACAGGTCTATGTCCAGGTGGAGGCCGGTCACAAGTGGTGTCCCCCAGGTGTCAGCCTTGGTTCCAGTGTTCTTCAGCATCTTTATCAATGATAAATGAAAATGTCATTTTATTTACACTGTCATTTTATCAATGAAAATGACAGTGGGATCCAGCCTACCCCCAGAAAGTTTGCAGTTGACACAATAGAATGAAGGGATGCCATTCAGAGAGACCTGGACAGGCTTGAAAAATGGGCCCACATGAATCTAATGAGGTTCAACAAGGCCATGTGAAAGGTGTTGCACTTGGGTCAGGGCAATCCCAAATATGTGTACAGACTGGAAGAACAACTCATTTAAGGCAGCCCTGCAGAGAAGGACTTAGGGGTCCTGGTGGGTGAAAAGCTGGATGAACCAGTAGCATTCAGGGTTGCATCAAAAGAGGGGTGGTGAGCAGGGTAGGGGAGGTGATTTTTCCCCTCTGCTCTGCCCTAGTGAGGCCCCATCTGGTCTGGGGCCCTCAGCACACGAAAGAGGTGGAGATGATGGAGTGGGTCCAGAGAAAGGCCAAGAAGATGATTGAAGGAGTGGAGCACCTCTTTTATGAAGAAAGGCTGAGGGAGCTGGGCTTGTTTAGCTAGGAGAAGACAAGGCTCCAGGGAGACCTCATTGCAGCCTTCCAGTACTTGAGGGGAGTTTATAAACAGGAGGGACTGGCATTTAACATGGTCTAATAGTGATAAAACAAGGGGGAATGGCTTTAAGCTAAAACAGGTGAGATTGAGGTTAGATGTTAGGTGGAAATTCTTTACACAGAGGGTGATGAAGCACAGGAACAGGCTGCCCAGAGAAGCTGTAGATGCCTCATCCCTGCTGACATTCAAGGCCCAGTTGGATGGGGCCTTGGACAATCTGATCTAGTGGTTGGCAACCCTGCCCACAGCAAGGAGTTGGAACTGGGTGGGCCTTAGTGTTCCTTCCAACCTTAGCCATTCTACGATTCTTATTGTGGTGAAGCCCGACATTGGCAGAACTTCCTCTTAGCAGTGTGAACCGACAAGTGTGTGCATGCCTATTGTTGGTGGCTGACTGTTACAAAATGCACAAGAATGCCATTGTCTTAGAAATGAAGAGCATCACTTCATCTCATCTGATCATCTGTGCTTGGCAGATGACAAATTCTCACCCAAACAGGCCATCTCAGTTCCAGTCAGGAGAAATAAACCTTTTGCGTCTGGCTCATGATGAACTCTTGATACTCATCAAGCTGCACTGAAGCCCCAGGAAGCAATTAGGACAGCAAAAGATTTGTTGGCCATCATTAGGCCACAGTTCTCAAGTCACAGCTAGGGCAGAGGCAGGAGGACCAGAAAGGGCTCTGAGGCTCACAGCAATGGAAAAGTACACAGGTGTATAACAGCATTTGCTCCAAACATTTTTCCCAGCCAAACATGCTGCAGTGCTGGGCACTTCCTGACCCAGCAAAGACCCATGCTCCCAAGTTAGAATCTACACATAGGATTGAGCTGGAAGAGATAAAATAAACCCAAATCCACCCATCTGGTGCTCACTGCAGGACCTCTGCCAGCATGGAGCTCCACTGGGACCCAGGCCTTACATGTTATATTTTCTGCAGATATTCTTACAATTAAAAACAGGACTACAAAGGAATCTGGGAGGGAGCTCTTGGCAGCATGTTGAAAGCCCTTGAATAATTTTTTAAAAGAAGATTAATGTAACTGTTGCCGTTACCTCTAGGGAAAAGAACAGCTCCATTTTGCAGCAGGCTGTAATTTGTAAATTGAATATAATATTGCCACATAAATAATACTGCAGAGATTAAATCTGGGAAAAGGTGTGAAATGAGAGAGCTTCAGCATCTAAGAAGCAAATGCAGCAAATACTTTCACAGTCACTGTGGAACAGAATGTATTAACAAACATTTCTATTGTTCAAGTTAGCTCTCGTCTGCTAAATGAGAATAACATGCACTTTATATCATAGGGAAAGTGCCAAATATTACATTTTTTTCCTGTTTCCTTGGAGGTAACCTCTTTGGTCTCTGTGTTGCAGTCTTGTGTTATTGTTCCAAGAAGACTTTTTTTTTGGTCCTCAATTCTCTATAAACTGTGAAAATTCCAAGTTAATATGAAAGATTTATATTTTTCCTAGGTGAGAGGAAATTTGCAAAGCTATCAGAATGCATCATGTGCATCCAAACATTACTGTCTGTTAAAAAAAACCAGCTAAATGTAAAAAAGATTAATTTTGTCCTTTCATCTCTCGACACTGTTAGCCATCCAGCAGCCTTTGCACAGGCCTGTTCCCAGAATGTGCGCGTTTACTGGTCTTTAGGACATGCTCTTGTAACATATTATTCACCAAAAGTAGCTATATCCACTAGAACTTATAACTAGTAGAGGAAATACAGAACCCCCACGTGCTGTTAAAGTGGTTAAAACAGTCATTTTTGGAGTGATTAGCTCAAATTTTGTCAAAAGAAACTTTTTATGGCAACCATTCCTTAGTGCTAGCCTACACTCGCTAGGTTTCTCTTTCCCCTTGCTGTGTATTTGTCACCTGTGCTCTCATACCGCAGAACAAATTTGTCCCTTGGCATAACAGTGTAGCAGCTTGGCCTACCTCTAAACTACAGTAAAATCCGATACCCTGCTCCAGGCCAACATGTTGAATGCCCATTATATAGAGAAAGTACATCCATATAGGCTGTGGAGTGACCAGAGGTTGTTTTTCAGCCTTGAGATGGACATTGTTTTGGCTACCATAGTATCCGATCACTAGAATTTGAATGTGTAGAGACAGATGAGCTGAATGTTACGACTGTCATGCTGTTGAGCCAAATGAACCATTTGCATTCAATAACATCACAAAAAGCCCAAGCTTTTCGCAGCTCTTTGCCTTGTTTTGGGCAGTTGCAATATTCTGTTTGCATTTTTTCTCCTGTCAGGATATTTGTCAATAAACAGCACTTTAGCTTTTCAAATTAGAAATGCATGCAAGTCTCTATTGACACTTCTGGAGTCTCCTGAAACCTGTGAGGAATTTGAAAATTTCCAACTTGGAACAGATCATTTCTACAATTCCAATAGAAAACTACACTTTTTTTTAGGACTGAAAGACAAACCCTTTCCAAGCCACCCAAACAGCTGCCAGTCAATTCCCATGGAGCCTCCAGTGTTTATTGCAGTATGTGTATTATGATGGAAGATCAAAAAGGGGAGAGAGATTTAGTAAACATACATACCATTAACACCTCAGAGGATGTCCAATCTTCTGTCCAATCTGCTGCAACATAAATTTCATGATGAAAGAATCTGGAAAGTGTTAAAACAGTTGGTTATATATAACACTTCAAACAGTGGTACTGAAGACAATCAAACCACCAGCAGCCCTTTGAATCTGGTGCAATCTAGAAGCTGGTTTCTTGCAAAATTTCTGCTACTCCTTGCAAATATCTTGAATTTTACTGGTTTTTTTTTTTTTTT